>CM074815.1:2346510-2357522 GCA_037447605.1 Zygnema circumcarinatum
CTCCCCCCCTACAGCTCCCTTTTTCTTTCTCTGCCACTCTCAGTTTTTCACGTGAATCACCTCCTTTCCAAAATTCTAACTTCCCTCTTACCTTCTCCTCCTGCGTCCCGGGCCTCAGCCGACCCTCAGCCGAACCTGGCCAAACTCGTTCAGATCCTGACCGACATCTCCTTCAACTGCCCCGTGCACACCCGCCTCATGGCGCGCTCTGAGTACTTGGACGAGGCGCCCACATGGGTCTACCATTGGGGGGCCACGCCCTCATGCCCGCCCGAATGGACGTGGATGAGAGCCCATCATGCATGCGAGCTCAACTTCGTCTTTGGCAACATGCCCACCGCCATGTTCACCTCGGGAGAATGCACCTTCACCCAGGTCCGCCAACACCTCAACCTCCTCCTTTGCAATGAGTCCTGAAGGGGGTCCTCAAGCCCTTCCCCCTTCTCCTCACCTACCCCCCCATCGTCTTGATTCCCACAACAGTGGTCGATTCCTGCGATTTGCGTTCCCACACATTCTAACTACATGGGGGGCGCTGGGTCTGTGTGCAGGAGGAGGTAGAGCTCTCGGACATTGTTCTGACGGCATGGACGGGCATGGCCCAACATGGCGCCCCCGTGTGGAGCAACGGCACCACGTGGGCCCCATGGGACAGCGTCCTCCAGAGGTCCAACTTTCTGGACAAGGGCCTCACCTCCATCATCGCCACTGACCGCGTTCAGATGCGCTGTCAAGTGCATTTCGAGCAGGCGCAGCTCGCCAAGTCGATGAAGCCGGAAAGCCTCGAGCAGGCCTGACTTGACTTGACTTCGCTTGAATTGTTTTGAACTGACTTGACCTTCATATCCTATGAAGCTCCACACCGGATGTTTTACAGCGCATTTGTAGACATGGGTTGCATGCGGTCCATGAGCGCACGCACAATCACTTGGAGCCGGCCAGGGGCGGATCCAGGATTATAGTTTAGAGGGGGAGCTGGCCAGTGAGCTTGGAAATTGGAAATTCGAGGGGGTATTGTGCTAGTCAGTCTGCTTTTCAAAATCTGAGGGAGGGCTAAGACCTCTCTCAAAGACATTCTTGGATCCGCCACATGGCGGCCGCATCCTTCTCCAGACGGCGGTGTATTGAACATACTCGAGCATAATAGTTGGGATCAGGAATTCCTTCCACATTTTCGTCGATTTTTTTCCATTTAGTACAATGTGGTAGGTTTTAGGGCTAGAAATTCAATTGTACATAGCCGAATTTCGTAGGGGTTCCTCCCGATAAAAAGTAGGTAGTTGAAACTTTTTTTTGTATTGTTGGGAGAGTGAACGCCTCCGGGTTGCTCCCGAGAGCTTTGAAATGGCACTTCGCGAGTTCACTTATTGAGAAATGCGAGTTTAAAAAGTGGTACGTGTGATGTATCTCAAAAGTCGCTTCACTAATTTTTCCATAAAATCCTGCTGATGCGGAGCCCCCATACTTACTAAAGGATGCCTCTGAGGAGGACATCTCTCTACGCCTTGGACCAGCAGACGTGACCTTTGCGGAAACACAAGATCATACTCACAAAGCAGAACACTGCCCCAAAGCAACGAATGAAAGAACAGATCGAAGACCAAGAAGGTAAGAGAAAGCACCAAGGCCTAAAACTCTTAACTTTCAATGCGAAGTACAGGCATGCAGCAAGAGCTGCTCTCTCTCTCTCTCTCTCTCTCACATCTATACTCCACTACAGGACTGCCACCCTTATGCTGTGAAGCTTCACCACAATCCGGCAAGCTTCACCTACCGCTTCTCACAGCCTACATCAAGGGTTAAAGTCTTTATGTTCTCCCACTCAGTCTATACCTTGCCTGCAATAGGCGGCTACAAACCCCGCTAGCAAACGCTTCGTGTTGCAAGCGCTTGTCACGTCACACGGTTACGGTTGCCCGTCGTTCAATCTCCACACAGTCGGCCGTTCAGAGCTCTTGCTCCGACGGTAAGAGTTTCGTGCCTTGTCCCTCAGGTGTCTACCGCACACCTCTAAACTCGGACCAAGTCCCAGCCTTTCAATCCCATGCTCCCATAAACTATGTACCACTAACTATTGTACACTAACATAACCGCCTCTGAATTAATGGAGGTTTAAGCTGCAAAGCTTTCTCCAAAGTTTTTTCCGTGTGAGTGTCTCTTGCACGATTTCTTCCTCTACAGCTGAAATGTCAGCTACAGATGAGATGGTTGTAGCAGGTGTGCCTGCTGCCGCTGTAGAAGGTGAGGAAACATCTGCAAATATCTTCTTGCCGCAGCGCTGCTGCCACCTAGAGTGGTTTCGCTTCTTGGCTTTAAATTTCTTTTTGAGATTATTTTTTTTTGTTTTGTTTTGGGGGGAGCAAGGGAGAGTCCCGAATGCGGTTCAGAGAGGGAGAGAGGAAGAGTGACTGATCAGTCCTGCAGGCTGCCGGCCATGGTCTGTCTGCTGCTGCTGGTCCAATCAGAAACCTCTGCGAACACAAGCAACAGCAGCATGCAGCGCGTATTTCTCTAGCCGGGTCGCATGGCGATGGCATAATGTGCGTGTTCAACAACAACATGGGGAGGCAACAAAAGGGCGAGGACCGACGGCGCCTCTCCATTACATCCGGTAGCGAACGTGGCGTCCGACGTGGTCCTACGTGGCAGCCACTTCAACTAGCCGAGTCCGGTGAAATCCAACAACCGTTCGATACATACGGATCTACTAGGGGGTGTCAGACTTAAAAAATTTCAGTACGCGTGTTCGTAAGTTTGACATCAGAACGAGTACTCCAGTATAATCGCGATCCTCCTGCGGCGGAGTACTTTCGTAACCTTTTTTTTCGTAACGCTTTTCGTAAGATTTTGTTAAGTCTGACACCCCCTACTGTATAGTGAAAATGGGAAGGCGGGACCGCGCAAAGACTAATCAGCGCTCGTTAAAAGTCGACGCCACGTGGTCGCGGCCAATTCGCTGCGAGCTGCGACCTAGAGCGGCGGTCACGGCGGGTCGACGCATACCTGCCACGTGGCATTCAGTCTGGTCATCTAGAAATGGATTTGGCATCGCGTGATTGGGAAATGCCATCGTGGCGGCCACGTCAACGCCACATCGTCACAACTCGTCCTGACCAACTGTCTTGACTAATTTAACGGGACTTTTGCACGGAGCTTTTTTAGCCAAATGACACATACGGGAAACGGAGCGGGCCGTACACGTAAACATGACGGGAGCTAGAATCATTAGCTGTGATGTTCACACCGTCTGAAGGAAAAGTATTATGGGGGTCCACTGTATCGGCATGGGGGACCGGCAGCAGGGCTGTCCAATGGTAGACTGCCACGTCGCAACCTTTGACCCAAAAGGGTCAGGTGACGACAACGTTTCCGTAGGCTCGCCGCATCTCGCGGGCCGCGCCGCGATGCGCGGGGCCGTACGTCGGTGCACAGTCGGATCCTGCGCGCGAGGCGCGGGGTCCGATTGTCTACAAGATCTCTCCTCCCGAAAGATCCAAGGGGGGGGGGCGTGATTAGCCAAAATGAAAGTACAGTTTTTTCCGGAAAGGGGGCGCGGATATCCAAAACGTGGGGCCTGTATCATTTTCCGGAAAATATGATGGGGTCCTACTGTACGTACTAGCCGTACTAGCTGTACTAGCCGTTACGGGCTTACGCAAAACTCACCTAATAATCTCCCCGCACGAGCCGCCGTAAGAGGCGCTCGCTCTTCTCCCCTTCTTCTTGCCTTCGATACGATACGATATGATACGGTACGATATGCTACGATACGAAGCGCCCCGATACGGTACTATTCGTACTAGTCGTACGAGTTGTACTAGCCGATACAGTACGGTACGGTACGATATAGTACGGTACGATACGTACGGTCCAGCATGAACTCTAACATAATACCGCCCGTCTATTGGTAACACGAACCTTATATATGCAAAATCAATATTTTCGCCTCATATTGGCCAAAACCAGGGTGGAAAATATGAGGACCCCTGACTGTACGGGAAACGGAGCGGGCCGTACACGTAAACATGACGGGAGCTAGAATCATTAGCGGTGCTGTTCACACTGTCTGAAGGAAAAACCGAAATCTCCCCAAACCCAAACGCCAAACCAAACAGCGTGAGCACACCTTTTGTCCGGACGCTCCTTAAAAGACAAATCAAAGGGTCCAATCTAGTGCCGCCAAAACTGCACAAACCGACAAAACAGAGAGCACAAGTAGACAAAACTGTAGATCTACTGATCTACGGATCGCCCACGCGACAAGATTTTCAAAGACCGTGGCGAAGCGTCCGAGGTGAAAGCCAATCAGCGGTCACCAAATTCTTGGTCGGTTCTCATGTCGGTTAGCGAAATAGGTACAGTCTGGCGCAAGTTGTCGTTTAGTACGAGGGCGCTAATATCGTCACATCGCCGGCATATCGTCCGTCAAGGACAAAATCTGCCGGTTGCCGGCACTGCACCACCATTGTCGGGTGGCCAAATAATAACTCGGCGGCGGCCACGCCGGCAGTTCCTATTCATATCTGCCGATACACCACCGATATTGAGATATTTCATACATTTCCAAACGACAAGGAATACTCACATCTGCCAGCGGCTGAATCGTCGCGTGGTGGTCGGTGGCTCCCCCGCGGTCGTAGGGCCTGTTAGTGTACATAGTTAGTTCAGATTAGCATGTTTGTGTTGGCGCTTAGTTCCTAGGGGTGTGCTTCTAGGTGTGACATGTATGGGGACGGACTTACTTCAGCGTGCGCGCGGCGGCGAGACCGACCGCGCAACCGTACGGATAGTATGGACCGTACAGACCGTACGGTCGGTACGGACAGTACGGCCGGGAGTCCGACATTTGGTACCGCGCCGAGGAATCGGTCCTGGCGTACGGAATCGTGGACTGATGCGGCGGCAAAAGGCGGCGAAGTCGGTGGAGTCGGCGGAGCCTACTTTGCGTACGGAAGATAGTCCTTGTGGGTGACGGCGGGAAGTTCAGCTCGGCGGTAGAGTACATGGCCATCTGGGTTAGAGCGGTGGTGTTGGTACGTTGCCAGGCTGGGTGTACTATGCATAGCAAGACACGAAGTAGTTTATTTAGGTTGTTTGAATAAGGTTGTTGCATGCATGGTCCCGGCGCGTGTGACGTGACATGGTCACGTCACAGCCCCATACTATATAGTGAGAGTGGGTGTGTAAGTTAGAAACCTTCTTGATATGCATTGCAAGGCTATGGCAGTTTGAAGGCATGGCTTTGGCAACAGGAGGTGGACCTTTGTGAGGAGTCTCCGTGTGTGGAGAGCTGCCCCCACGCGGAAGGTGAAGTGATCATGTGGTGAAAGCTTGACTAGGTTATGAAAGCCCTAAGTTGGAAAGCTTGTCATCATAAAGGAGTTTTAGGCTGGGAGCTTTCTCTTACGTTTTTCTATTCCGCCTCTCGTGTGTTGTGTATGCACGTGAGTGAAAAATGAGTGAGAGTGCTGCGGGCACCAGGAGGGAAGTTTCCATGGACAGTGAAGAGGGAGAAAGGGTGGAAGGTGAATTTGCTTCTCATCCCTCTGCCCCTCTCACAAGTGGTATCAGAGCTCATGGTGAAGAGGAAACCGGGGCTAGTGTGAAGTTTAATGTCCCTGCATTTGATGGGACAGACTACAAGGGATGGAAGTGGCGGCTGACTCCCATACTTGAAGGGAAGGGACTTCTTGGTCATGTGACTGGGAAGGTGAAGGCGCCGCCGGCTACATCCGTGGAGGAGCTTGCAAAGTGGAAGGCCCGTGACAACAAGGCCATCACTCAGATTGCAATGAGTGTGAAGGGGACGCCTTCACACATGCTCTACGACCTCAGCACGTCACACGAGATGTGGAAGTGTTTGGAGGACATGTACGATGCGAAGGACAGCGTCACAGTGGTGCACCTGTACACGGAGCTCGGGAAGATGAAGATGAGCTTGGATGAGAAGCTGACTGACTACATGGGGCGCTTTGACAGTCTCATGCAGCGCTTCGTGGTGATGGGCAAGGGTCTTGAGTCAGATCATAAGATCAGCCAGTTCTTGGTTGGTTTGCCCAGTCGCTTTGACGGCACATGCAGCGCCCTTCGAACAGTTCTTACCACTTCTTCTTTGACCTTTGAGCAGGTGAAGAAGCGGATTCGTGAAGAGGACGCTCTTCATGACGCATCCGATGCGAGTGAGAGCGTGTTGGTGATGAAGGGGAAGCCTTTTGGGAAAGGCAAGGCGAAAGGAGGAGGTGGCGGAGATCGTCCCAAGGGGACATGCGTCACTTGTGGGAAGCCAGGTCACTACTCCAACGAGTGCTGTTCCGGCAAGAGCGGCCCAAGTGAAGGGAGGAGATGCCAGGACGAAGTCGAGTAAGCAGGAGTTCACAGGTGTTGCTTCAAGTGCAAGAAGAAGGGTCACAAGAGCATTGATTGCAGAAGTGCTGCTACTGATACAAACTTGATGTTTGCTGAGAAGGAGCATGTGGAGTTTGTGGGGAGAATGTGTGAAGGACCCGAGAAGCCGTGGCTCATTGATTCAGGGGCGTCGACGCACATGTGTGCAGACTGGGGGTTGTTCTACGAGATGAGATCGCTCCAGGCCCCTCGTTCAGTTCAGTCAGCGACTGGTGAGGAAGTGAAGGTGACCAGCGGAGGCGACGTGAGGATCGTCTTAGGAGGAGAGAGTGAAGGGGCAGCTACCATGATTGGTAACGTGCTTTATACCCCTGGGTTGCAGCACAACTTTGTGTCTGTGGGACAAGTGTGCGACAGGGGTTACTCCAGTCACCTTTGATAAGCAGAATTGCGTGGCTAGACATAAGAAAACTGGGAATGTCTTATTTCAGGGGCACCGGAGAGAGGGCCTGTACGTCTTACAGTGGAGTAAGCCTGAAGAAGAAGGAGAGTCAGTTTTGCTTATGACCCAAGATGAGGTGCAAAAGTGGCATAGGAGGCTTGGGCATGTGAGTTTTCGAGCCATGCGGGAGTTAGCTCAGAAGGGGTTGGTCCGAGGCTTGGACTTGGAGGGTGCGGTTGATCCACAGAGGATTTGCGAAGACTGCATTAAAGGGAAGATCCATCGTGGGCCATTCGTGCGAAGAGGAGATGGAGAGGGGCGCGCCAAGGAGCCGTTGGCGCTTGTGCACACAGACTTGTGTGGCCCCATCACCCCAGCGAGCTTGGGAGGAAGTCGATATTTCATCACTTTCCTTGATGACTACTCACGAAAGATTTGGGTGGTGCTCTTGACACAGAAGTCTGACGCTTATCCAGCCTTCAGAGCTTGGAAGATGCGTGCAGAGCGGGAGAGCGGCCATCTACTCAAGAACCTCCGTTCAGACAATGGAGGAGAATTCAAGAACAAGGTGTTCAGTGAGTATTTGAGAGGCTTGGGAATCAAGCAGGAGTTCGCTGCTCCATACTCACCGCTGAGTAATGGAGCTGCAGAGAGAGTGAATAGGACTCTTGGAGACATGGCAAGGACAATGTTGCATGACTCACCATTTCCTGTGACATTTTGGGGAGAAGCAGTGATGACTGCCGCTTATGTGAGGAACAGGTGTCCGTCATCGGTCTTGGAGGATCGAGTGCCTGATGAGGTGTGGAGTGGGACGAAGCCCACTGTGGGACACTTGAAAGCATTTGGATCAAAGTGTTGGTATGCGATACCGAAGGTCACGCGTGGAGGGAAGTTTTTCCCAAGGGGCAAGGAGGGCTTCTTTCTTGGATACGCCAGTGATTGCAGGGCTTACAGGGTGTATAGCCTTGAGACCAAGAAGGTAGAGATCAGCAGGGACGTGAGGGTGGATGAGGATGCTGCACACGTCCCCTTTACCCACTCATGGAGGCGTGCTGATGAGTCGTGTCCACTCGGATTCACCTATGAAGGTGAAGTGATTGTGAGTCACCCTGAGCAGGAGAAGGTGCCAGTGGCCACTCAAGCTCAGACGGAGGAGAGTGCCACGCCCATTCATTCACGACGGCCTGTAGAGTCAGAGAGTGATGATGAGACAAAACCGGTGACCTTTACTCCCTTGGGTTCTCCACATTGGGGAGACATGCAGGAGTCTGTGGGACCATCGAAGGAGGCATCAGCTACGAAGTCTCAGGAGGAGACCTCCAGTTCACGAGAGGAGGCAGCCAGCATGCCGCATAAGTTGGTGGCTTCAGAACCACGTGCAGCGGCGAATGAAGAGTTGCTGGAGGAGATGGCTGATGAGCCAGAGGAGGAAGTGTCAGCTCCAATGCGAGCTGTGGAGCAGCCTGAAGAGCATCCCTCTGTGATGGAGAAGACAAGTGGGAGGACCAGGCGGCCTCCAAATCGTTTCAGTCCGGCTGTGCCTACGAAGCGCATGCGGAAGAAAGCACGAAAGAATGCCCAGGATCATTCTGCATCATTCTCAGGTGACATGGACATGATTGCCCATTGTTACATGGCCCATGCTGTTGAGCCTCAGACTTACGGGGAAGCTGTTGAGGGGCCAGATCAGATCAAGTGGCAGGAGGCCATTGATAGTGAGTGGAACAGTCTGATTGAGAATCAGACTTGGCGCTTGGAGAAGCTCCCACCTGGGAGGCGTGCCATCGGCTGCAAATGGGTCTTCAAGGTTAAGAGGAAGGCGGACGGCAGCATTGATAGGTACAAGGCGCGACTCGTGGCCAAGGGCTACAGTCAGAAGGAAGGAGTTGACTACACAGAGACCTTCGCTCCTGTGGTGAAGTCCATTTCCTCACTCCATTTGGGAGGCCAGCAGTGACCCTGATGACCCACTCAGTTGACATCAGACCTTTCCCCTGATCAGATCATGAGACATATATGAACAGCCAGAGGGAAGACTTGTGAGAGGGGAAGGGAGAACCTTGTGTGCAGACTCTCGCGAAGTAGTTTGCAATGGCCTTGGAAGCAGGCCCCTCGCGTGTGGTATGAGAAGATCGATGAACTCTTACAGGGCTATGGGTTTGATCGTTTTGAGACTGATACTTGTGTGTACTCAGTTGGCGAAGATGATGATAAGTTGTTTGTTGGGGTCTATGTGGATGACCTGATCATGATCAGCAAGTCTCTTCGCAGCATTGCAGAGTTGAAGGAGCTCTTGCGGAGAATTTCAGGATAGTACGACCTTGGAGGCCGATATCTCTTAGGGATCGAATTTGAAGGGGCCCGAGATGGTTCACTATTTCGCTTTGCAGCCGAGGAAGTATCTGCGAGAAGATGTGTTGCGGAAGTTCAACATGTGGGAGTGCAGGCCATGCACAAGTCCCATGGAGGCTGGAGTTCGCTTCACGAAGGAGATGTCCCCGTCTACAGAGGAGGAGGCAAAGGCAATGGCAGGAGTGCCATATCGATCTGCGATTGGGAGCCTCATGTATTTGATGACAGGCACGAGGCCTGACCTTGCGAAAGCCGTGAGCACGGCAAGCAGATTCATGGAGAACCCCGGCGAGGAGCATTGGGAAGGAGTCAAGCGTATATTTCGGTTTCTGAAGGGAACTGTGGATTATGGCCTCAGGTTTGAGAGGGGGACTCGCAGCCGAGTCTATGGCTATACAGACGCTGACTGGGGAGGGGATTTGGATTCATCCCGCTCCACATCTGGATACGTTTTCTTGAATGCAGGTGGGGCCATCACATGGAATTCCACCTTGCAGTCTTCAGTGGCTCTCTCCAGCACTGAAGCAGAGTATATGGCAGCTTGCCATGCAGCCAGGGAGTGTGTGTGGCTGCGGAACTTCTTTGGGGAGTGTGAGCGGCCTCAACTCCCCTTACCACTCTTCACAGACAATCAATCCTCTATTGCTCTCATGGAGAATCCGGTGTTCCACAAGCGGAGCAAGCATTTCCGGATCCAATACCATTACGTGAGACAGGAGGTGAGAGAAGGACTTGTTAGTATCAAGTTCATTGGAACCAGGGAGCAGGCGGCCGACATGCTGACGAAGGCAGTCAGTGGTGAGACCTTGAGGATTAATTCGGATCTCATTGGGCTGGGGCCTCTCAGGAACTAAAGTGCCAAAGAGGGGGAATGTTAGTGTACATAGTTAGTTCAGATTAGCATGTTTGTGTTGGCGCTTAGTTCCTAGGGGTGTGCTTCTAGGTGTGACATGTATGGGGACGGACTTACTTCAGCGTGCGCGCGGCGGCGAGACCGACCGCGCAACCGTACGGATAGTATGGACCGTACGGACCGTACGGTCGGTACGGACAGTACGGCCGGGAGTCCGACATTTGGTACCGCGCCGAGGAATCGGTCCTGGCGTACGGAATCGTGGACTGATGCGGCGGCAAAAGGCGGCGAAGTCGGTGGAGTCGGCGGAGCCTACTTTGCGTACGGAAGATAGTCCTTGTGGGTGACGGCGGGAAGTTCAGCTCGGCGGTAGAGTACATGGCTGTTGGTGCAAGGGGCAGTAAGAAAGGAAAGACACAAGGAAAGGGCAACACATGCCCTGGGTATCAGAGCTCAAAACTTTTCTTTTTCTTCTCCTTGGGCCACATACCGCTTCCGCCACGATATGCCTTCTCGTCCACCTCTTGCCAGGTGCGCACAGCGGAAAACTAAACACCCCACCTACAAGTGCACTTCTTCAACTCCTCCATGGTCTCGGCTCCTCAACTCCACGCTCCTCCAATGATCTCCTCGTGTGGAGCAACACACCGCCCATACAATGGTCGCCTCCACTCATCCACCACGTCAATCCAACACGAGGACTCACATGACAAATGATACAGTAGTAAGGAGAAAGCCCACGGCCCTAAAACTCCTTAAACTTCATGAGTGTAATACAAGCTCTTGAGGAAATCTACATCGATCCCGTATGCTAGATTCTCCTCCTCACATGAGCACTATCCTATCCTCTCATAGATAGCCTACACCCCAACTGCAGTAGCCAAGCACTACCTGCCTCCATGAACTCCTCCTCTACCTCAACACATGAGGGACACACCATCTAACTTCTTCACTAAAGCTTAGCATGATGAGAGCTAGTTCCTTCACGACCTTCATACACAAGGCCGGACTCCTCTA
>CM074815.1:2374749-2417739 GCA_037447605.1 Zygnema circumcarinatum
GAACACGAATCCTGATGTTGATCGTGATGTGTCCACGTCACCTCCCCAATCTGAGTCGGTGTATCCGATCACTCTAATTGGCCCCCTCTCATACCTGAGGCCGTAATCCAAGGTTCCCCGTACATACCTGAAGATTCTCTTCACGGCTTCCCAATGTTCTGGACCCGGATTCTCCATGAACCGACTTGCGGCGCTCACAGCCTTCGCCAAGTCCGGTCGGGTACCAATCATTAGGTACATGAGACTTCCGGAGGGCAGATCTGCACGTAATCTCGCGCATATCCGCTGGGTGTGTGTTTCCCAGCATCCGCTAAGTGGCGCCATCTCCATTGCATACCGCGGCCCCTATCTCCATGGGGTTTAGCACTTGATCCGCAATCTTCCATATGAAATCTTGCAAGTACGTCTGCGGCGTACTTCTTCTGACACAGAAAGAGGCTGCCGTCCTGCCCCCTCTTCAGCTGCATCCCTAACAGATACTGCGCTTCCCCTAGGTCCGACATCTTGAAGTTAGCCTGGAGCAGCTCCTTCAAATCATTGATTCTCTCCAACGAGAGACTCACCATAATGAGGTCGTCAACATAGATCCCAACGTACATGAGATCCTCGTCCTCCCCTTGTCGGTAAACGGAATGATCCGTTTCGAATCGCACGAATCCGTTCCTCCTGAGAAGATCGTCTATCTTCTCATACCAGATCCTGGGCGCCTGTTTCAGTCCGTACAGACTCTTCACTAGGCGACAAACCAGATCCTCCTTGCCCGGGACAATCTTTCCTTCCGGCTGTACCATGTAGATCTCCTCAGCGAGATCTCCGTACAGAAACGCGGTCTTGATGTCGAGTTGATGTACGTGCATCCCCTCGGCCGCTGCAATCGAAATTAGGGCACGGAGCGAATTGAATTTTACCACGGGCGCGAAGGTCTCCGTGTAGTCAATTCCGTACGCCTGGCTGAAGCCTTTCGCCACCAGGCGCGCCTTGTACCGATCGACGCTCCCGTCCGCCTTCCGCTTCACCTTGAACACCCACTTGCATCCAATGGCCCTTCTTCCCCTCGGCAGCTCCTCAAGTCGCCATGTCCCGTTCTCTAGCAAGCTGTCCCACTCACTGTCAATCGCTGCTCGCCACTTTTCGCCATCGACCCCGTCGTGCGCCTCCTCAAAGGTTTGCGGTTCGGTGATCATGAAGCAGTGCGCTTCTCCCGCGAGTTCAGCCGAGTCAGTGGGCACTCTCTCCTGCACAAGGTTAGTCTGCGAGGGCCTGAATCGATCAGGCCTCCTCACCACGCGGGTGCTCCTCCGCGGTCCTTGCGTTCTCCCACTCCTTGAGTTGAAGAAAATCCCCGGGACAAACCCGGGAGGCATGCTTGCCAACATCGCCTCTCTCTCAGCCGTCTCTAAGTCCTCAGACTCCTGTCCATGTACCGGCACAGTTTCGGCCGAGTTCTCCTCGTCTGACAGGTGAGTGTGTAGTGGAGCCGTTTCCGTCGAAATCTGCGGCTCTCCCGCTTGCGGCACTTCGGGTTCAGCTCCCACGTCCGCTTCGACGCTTGGTAACGTTTCTGGTTCAGCTCCTCTGCTCTCGGGCATGCTGACCTCCTCCAAAACTGGGACCTGGACGGCATCAACGCCTTCTCCCCTGGTCTCCACGTCCTCGTACACAATCTCCAAATCTGTCTTTAGGGGTCGGGTCTCACCTAGTCGTGTCACCGCCCCTCTCTCATCCACCGTGATGTCCCTCGAGTTCTGAACTTCATTCGACCGAGGGTTCCACATCCTGTAAGTGTGGCTGTCGGTGTTGTAGCCGAGAAAATACCCTTCCACGGCTCGAGGATCGAATTTCCTCTTCTGCTTTGCTTTCAGCACTGCCGTCCAGCAGCGCGCTCCGAAAGCCTTCAGGTGGGACACCGTGGGCTTCCTCCCACTCCACACCTCTTCAGGGACCTGTTCCTTTAGAATAGAGGACGGGCATCTATTTCTAAGGTAGGTGGCAGTCATCACTGCCTCTCCCCAAAACGATGTTGGAAAGGGGGAATCAATCAACATGGTCCTCGCCATGTCCCCCAGCGTCCTATTTACCCTCTCAGCAGCTCCATTACTTTGAGGGGAGTAAGGAGCAGAAAATTCATGCCTTATTCCGCGAGTCCTCAAGTACTCGCCGAATTCCTTCGAATTGAATTCCCCTCCGTTGTCCGAGCGCAGAGTCTTCAGCTTGGATCCGCTCTCTCGCTCCATCTGTACGTGCCACTCTCTGAAGGCTCCGAAAGCCTCAGACTTGTCCTTGAGAATTTTCACCCAGATTTTCCTCGAAAAATCATCGAGAAATGTGATGAAATATCGGGCTCCTCCAGTCGTTGCCGGTGTCACGGGACCGCAAAGGTCGGTGTGAACCAGACCCAGCTTCTCTTGCGCATGGAACGTCTCCTCTCCACTCCTCGCGAATGGTTTTCTGTGCGCCTTCCCCTCTATGCACTCTTTGCAAAAACCGAGCTCCTTCTCAACTACATCTACATCTAACCCGCGGACCAGCCCCCTTGCGGCAAGCTGTTGCAGTCCCCTATGGTTCAGATGGCCAAGTCTACGATGCCAAAGATTTACTACACTTTCAGATATTGCCATTACCCCTTCATCTTCCTCTCTTCTATAATGAAGGTAATATAGACCTCCCTTCTCATACCCCTCAAATAGCTGCTTTCCGGTCTCCATATGAGTAGCCACGCATGACTTCTCACTAAAGGTAACCTCGTACCCCTTCTTACACACTTGGCTAACAGACATGAAGTTCTGTTTCAGCTCAGGGGTGTGAAGAACATCACTGATGCACAGACGCTCTTCTCTTCTTTCTTCGTAGATGATTGAGCCGTCTCCGAGTCGCATCTTGACTACTCCTCCCTTTGTGACTGTCACTCCCTCTCCGGTTGCCGAGTGAACAGATCGGGTCCTCTCCAACGTAACCAACGTGGAGAACATCTGCTTGTCGCCACACATGTGTGTGGAAGCGCCAGAGTCAATCAGCCATGGCCGCTTCAGATCCTGAACCTGGATCTTCCCAACAAAGTCAGAATTTTCAGTGAGCATGAGATTCGTCTCCACTGCCACTCTGCAATCTGCAGTCTTGTGGCCTCTCTTCTTGCACTTGAAGCAGATTCCCTTGAACCCCTTCTTGCCGGATGATGAAGCTCCTCCTCCCCGATCTGGGGTGCTCTTGTTCTTGAAGCAGTCCGCAGAGTAGTGGCCAGTCTTGCCACACGTGTAGCACGCTCCCGCGGGGCGTTCACCTCGGTCTGTCTTCAACGCGCCTCCTCTTCGGTCTTGACGCGAGTGCAGCGCCAGCACCCTCTCTTCGGTGCCGCCAACGTCTTGGACTGTATCCTCCTCCTTGATCCTTCGCTTCACTTGCTCAAGGGTCATCATGGAGTTCGTTAGTACTGTCCTAAGAGCCGCAACTGCCACATCAAACCGACCAGGCAGTCCCCCTAGAAACTGGCTGATCTTATGGTCCCCCTCTAACGGTTTCTGCAAGGCTATGAACCTCTCCATTAGAGTGTCAAATCTGACCATATATTCCCCTAGTTTCTCATCTGAGGACATCGTCATCTTTCCTAGCTGCGTGTAAAGGCTGACAATCGTCACGTTATCCTTTACATCATACATCTCTTCTAAGCACCTCCACATAGCATGTGAGGTCCTGAGATCATACAGCATAGACGAGGGACTTCCCCTCACACTCATGACGATCTGGGTAAGGGCCTTGTTATCCTTAGCCATCCATCTGACGAGCGCCGTGTCGAACTCCGACTGCTGCTCCGCCGTGGCTCCCTCCGGCAGCACCGGTGCCTTGATGGTGCCGTCAACGTAGCCGAGTAACCCCTTGCCCACGAGCAAGGGGACCAGCCGCCATCTCCACCCCTTGTAGTCCTGGCCGTCGAACGCTGGGATGCTGAACTTCACGTGGTCCTCCTCGCCACCATGGGCTCTGATACCACTTGTTGGAGTGGGGGACTGATCCCCGCTGCTCCCGGCAACACCTCGTGTGTCACCCTCCACAGGAACTCGTGTTCCCACCGATGTAGACATTCCCACTCTTTCACTCTCAAGGCTCTATCTCAATTCACTCATCGCCCATAACTCACAGAATGAACACCAGAGATAAGCACAGCGGAAATCAATCGAGAGAAGTGTAGGAGAAAGCTCACGGCTCTAAAACTCCTTTATAATAAAATGTCCTCCCACATGAAGTTCTCCCACCACTACAAGGTAAGTCCCTCTTACTCACTACCTCACGACACAAGTGAAGGCAGCCTGACAGCACGAGCAGGCACAGAATAAGAGACAGAACTAGTATGGTTATTTTTCCCATAGTAAAACTATGCACTATATAATATGGCGCCCGTGACGTGACACACATGTCACGTCACGCCCGCCATTGCAAACCCATGCACCGAGTTTCAGTGGGCGCACTCAAGAATAGCGACCGGAGAGTGGCCTCGCAAACCTAATTTTACCTATTAATCACCTAAATTTTGTCCGTCTGCATAGCCGTCTGCAGGTACAGTTCGGGCCAAGCTGCCAGCCTTCCTAGCGATTCGCCACGACTTCGCCGCATTACGAACCAGCGGACCCACATCACGAAGTGGTCCACGTATTATTCCGACGCCAAGTATCTCCCATATGTTTTGGCGCCGCAACTTTAAGCTCCAGCGTTTTAGCGCCCGAGCGCCGCGGCAATGGAAATCGCTGGCGATACGACTCTGCCGAATCAGCGTCCAGCGCCTCGACCAATCAAAGTAGCGCGTAAAATGCGTGGCCTTTTCCAGCGTCAGCGCCCGCGCGACCAATCGCCGCCGCTCGTTGAACTCCAGCGCACTGCGGCGCACTGCGCCCTAAGTCAGAACACCGACATCACTAAATCTAGAAGCACTACGCCTAGCAGATCTCATGTTCAACAACTGAGTACCACAACAAGTTAGTGTGTCCAATGTAATGTCTAACTATCATACACTAACACTAACATGCCTTACAGGTCTGCGATTGGGAGTCTGATGTACCTGATGATTGGAACGCGTCCGGACCTGGCGAAAGCAGTGAGCTCGGCCAGCCGATTCATGGAGAATCCGGGCCTCGAGCATTGGGAGGCCGTGAAGAGGATATTCAGATATGTGAGAGGGACGCTTGATTATGGGATCAGGTATGAGAGGGGGCCAACCAGAGTGATTGGCTATACAGACTCAGATTGGGGCGGTGATGTAGATACATCGCGCTCGACTTCAGGTTTCATTTACCTGTATGGAGGTGGAGCGATTTCGTGGAGCTCCAAGTTGCAGGACTCGGTAGCGTTATCGAGTACAGAGGGCGAGTACATGGGTGCTTGTCATGCTGCAAAGGAGGGCGTATGGTTTCAGCAGTTCTTTGATGAATGCAAGAGAGAACAACGCCCGATTACCTTGTTCACCGATAATCAATCATCGATTGCCCTGGTGGGAAACCCGGTGTTTCACAAGCGGACCAAGCACATCAGAGTGCAGTACCATTATGTACGGGAATTGGTCGAGGAGGGTTTGATCGATGTGAAGTTCGTAGGCACGAAGGAGCAAGCCGCCGATATGCTGACGAAAGGAGTTAGCGGAGAAACCCTGCTGGTGAATGGCAGGTTGGTTGGGCTGGGGCCCATGCAAAACTAAAGTCCCAAAGAGGGGGATTGTTAGTGTAATAGTAGTTAGTCACTAGACAAGTTGTTGTTGGGACATTAGTTTTGTGTGCGTGTGTTGTGTGTGGCCCTTGGCGGAGATGTGCGCCTAGACCGACGGGCGGCGGTACGGACTTTGGTCGGTGGAGGCTGTGGTCAGGAAGTGGCCGGCGGCCGCGACGAATAAAGAAATGGCGATGGCAGCGGACCCAGCGGGCTTGAGTCGAAGATGTGGCCTTGACAGCAGCTAGCATAATTTGAAGTGGCGATGGCGTGGCGTCGGCCTTTGGATTAGCTGATTTGGACTTGGCGCTGAGTGGCGTCAGATTGTCGGCCGATTGAGGTATGCCAGACTGCGTCCGAATTATGCGGTGGCGTGAGGCGGCCAGCGAGGTTGTAGCGTCATCTATCTTGGAGGCAAGGTCAGATCCTACGGCGCAAGACGTGGATTGAACGGAAGGCTGAGTCGGATCCGACGGAAGCAAAGGGCTGGATCCGTGTGAGTCTACGAGGATCCGACGGCGCAGGATTAGGATCGGGATAGGGCCCTTGCAGGCCGCTAGTCGATGTTGTGAAGCTTCGCAGCATGTTGTCACGTGTGTAGTGACATGGTACTTAAGGATTGTTTTTGTTTTAGGTAACAATTCATTCAGGCTGTTGTAGTCTCTGTTATGCTGTTCGCTCGTGTTGCGACACTACACTTACTCGTGCTGTGAGGTAGTGAGCTGTGAGATTGCTGAGCGGCCGATTTGAGAGGGGGTCTCTCAATGTATGAGTGAATTCACTATTAAGGAGTTTTAGAGCCAGGAGCTTTCTCCTATTCATTTCTCTCTGTTATTCCGCTGTGCATTATTGCTGTGATTCACTCTGTGAGTAAAATGGGCTATGAGTGAATGTGAGGGATTTGGAAATGTCATCGTCGATTGGAACGCGAACTCCGATGGAGGGTGACCCGAATGGAGGAACGGACGGCAGCAGTGGAGGAGTCCCTGCACCAACAGATTGGAGTGATGGATGAGTGGAGGCGAACATTGTATGGGCGGTGTGTCGCATCACACGTGGAGACCATTGGAGGAGCGTGGAGCTGAAGGAGCCGAGACCATATAGGAGATGAAGAAGTGTTCTTGTAGGTGGCGTGTTTTGTTATCTGCTGTGCGCACCTGGTGAGGGGAGGAAGAGAAGGCATATCGTGGCGGAAGCGGTATGTGGCCGAAGTAGAAGTGGAAGAAGTTTTGGAGTTGACTCAAGCATGTTTTATCCTTCCACTAGTCTCCAGTCCTACCCCCTCACACCAACACTAACAACATCGACTAGCGGCCTGCAAGGGCCCTATCCCGATCCTAATCCTGCGCCGTCGGATCCTCGTAGACTCACACGGATCCAGCCCTTTGCTTCCGTCGGATCCGACTCAGCCTTCCATCCGATCCACGTCTTGCGCCGTAGGATCTGTGTAGCGAACTGAACGCTACAGACACCATGATGCCCGCGCGTCATGGAGACCGTTACCATAATGCCATCGGCATTCTGGAGTTAATTGTGCGGTTCGGCCGTACAATGCCACCGTACAACCGTACGGCTTGGGTGTACGGATCCGTATTCATCTGTACGGACAGTACGCTTGAGTGCGCTCGAGGACGAGCCCGGTTTAGGTGGGGAGGAATGTAGCGAAACGCTATACATGTGTTGTATGGCCTAGTACTTACATCCGCGGTTGCCTTTTAATGGTAAAGCACTGGTGTGGGTACCGGGAGGTCCTGTGTTCGAACCCTCTTGAAGGCGGGTTTGTTGCATAATGTCCCAACAACAACTTGTCTAGTGACTAACTACTATACACTAACAGTTGGATGAGACCATTCGAACAAGCAAACGTCTGGAGCTTGTTCATATGGATTTGTGCGCATCAGATGTTGAGAGCATTGGCGGCAATCATTATTTTCTCACCATTGTTGATGACTACAGCAAGAAAGTTTGGGTGAGAATGATCCGGCACAAGCATGAAGTCTTCAGAGCTTTCTTGGGATGGAAAGCCATGGTTGAAAGAGAAAGTGGAGAGCTGATAAAGAGGATTAAGACTAACAATGGGGGTGAATTCAAGAACAGGAGTTTTGAATAGATGTGTGCAGAGACAGGTATAAGGCAGGTATTCAGTGCCCCTTATACACCGCAACAGAATGGAGTTGTGGAGAGGATGAACAAGTCATTGATGGATATTGCAAGGTGTAACCTGCTGGAGAGCAACCTTCCAGAAAACCTTTGGGCTGAAGCAGTTATTGCAGCAGCATACATCAAGAACAGAAGCTACAACTCTTTGCTGAAGGAACAAACTCCACAAGAAAGGTGGGCAAGTTCAAAGCCCAATATTTCTCATCTTAGAGTGTGGGGGAGCAGGTGTACTGTTTGGATCCCTCAGCACAAGAGAAGTTGGAAGATGGCAGCTAGAGGGAGAACAGGTTTTATGGTTGGATATAGCCGTGACAGTTACCAGTACAGGATTTACAATCCTCAGATGCAGCAAGTTATTACCAGCAGGAACGTGCAATTTTATGAGGATGAGTGTATTCAGAAGAAGACAATGCATCAGCCAAGGACTATCAATCATCAGTCAGCAGTTGAGAGTGATGAGGAGGATTCAGATGAGAGTGATGATGAGGATACACCAAGAAGGTCAGCAAGGATGGAGACAAGACCTTTGGAGACAGAGCAAGAGGTGCAACCTCAAACAGAGACAAGAGGAGAATCCAGCACACAAGGATTAAGGAGATCAGAGAGACCAAAGAAGCCAGTAGTGAAGTTGACATCAGACAGAATTGGAGAACTACATATGGCTGAGGAGAAGAAAGGTGGGAGACACAGACTTTCAATTGGAACAATTTACTGCAATCAGGTGGTAATTGGAGAACCACAAAGTTATCAAGAAGCCTTAGAAGGTGAAGATGCAGAGAAGTGGAAAGGTGCAATAGATAGTGAGTGGAATAGCTTGTTGGAGAACAAGACTTGGACTTTGGTGGAGTTGCCAAAAGGGAGGACAGCAATTGGCGCTAAGTGGGTCTTCAAGAAGAAGTTGAAGTCAGATGGAAGCATTGAGAGATACAAGGCCAGATTAGTTGCCAAGGGATATAGACAAATTGAAGGCATTGATTTCACAGAGACTTTTGCTCCAGTAGTGAAGATAGAGAGTTTAAGGAGCATTCTTGCTATTGCAGCTGAGAAGAAATGGCACATTCACCAAATGGATGTGAAGACGGCATTTCTGAATGGAGAACTGGAAGAAGAGATTTTCATGGAGCAACCAGAAGGCAAAGTGGAGCCAGGGAAGGAGCACTTGGTTTGCAAGCTGAAGAAATCGATTTATGGACTGAAGCAGGCTCCAAGACTCTGGTATGAAAAACTTCATGAAGTATTGTTGAAAGAGAAGTGTGAAAGATTTGATTCTGATCATTCAGTCTATAGGAAAGGACTTGGTGAACGGATGGTTGTCATTGGAGTTTATGTGGATGATTTGGTCATTGTTGGACCAACTTTGCAAGAAATTCAGAAGCTGAAGAGGACGTTGATGAAGCACTTCAGAATGTCTGATTTGGGAGAAGCTGAATATATTCTTGGAATCCAGATTCAGAGGGGGACAGATGGTTCAATTTTCATGAATCAGAAAAAGTATATGGGTGAGATTTTGGAGAAATTTGAAATGAAGGATGCTAAGCCAGTAAGTACCCCATTAGATGTGAGTGTGAAGTTGACAAGTGAAATGTGTCCTAAAACAAAGAGAGAAAGGGAATACATGAAGGGGGTCCCATACAGATCAGCGGTTGGAAGTCTGATGTATCTCATAACTTCTACTAGACCAGATTTGGCAGTGGCTGTAGGAATGCTAAGCAGGTTTCTGAACGATCCAGGAAAGGCTCATTGGGAAGCCGTGAAGAGGGTTATGCGATATGTGAAGGGGACCATGGAGACAGGAATCAAGTTTCAGAAGATTGAAGGAGAGCCAAAGGTTGTTGGCTATTGTGATTCAGATTGGGGAGGCTGTATTGATACAGGCAGAAGTACCAGCGGTTATATCTTTGTTTGTGCAGGAGCAGCACTTTCATGGAACAGCAAACTTCAGGAGTGTGTGGCATTGAGCAGCGCAGAGGCTGAGTATATGGCGGCTTGTCATGCAGCAAAAGAAGCTAAGTGGTTGCAACAGTTGTTTGCAGAGTTGAAGGAGCCGCAGCCAAAGTTATTGATGTGGAGTGATAGTCAGAGTTGCATTGCATTGGTTAAGAATCCAGTTTATCACAAGAGGACAAAGCATATTGATTTGAAGTATCATTTCATTCGTGAGTTAGTAACCAAGAAGGAGATTGAGCTGAAATATGTTCACACCACAGAGCAAGCTGCTGATATGATGACAAAGGCAAGGACAGGACCAATGATTGGTAGATGTTGCAGACTTGTAGGATTGATGAGTGCTTGAGTTGTCCAACCCTTGCATCAAGAGGGGGAATTGTGATAGATGATGATGCTGCGGGCTGTACGGACTGTTGTACGGACGAGTGTACGGACAGGTGTACGGATGCGTAGGATCGCACGTGTATATGTAGGATCGCACGTATGAGAGCTTAAGGGAATGTCCGAGAAGGAAGAAAAGTGTCAAGTGCTTTAGGCGACAGGTTTCAGAATGGAATTCTTCATGCATGGACAGTGAGTAGAAAAGGAAGCGCTGCGCAGTAGATTAGCAAGGAGAAGAAAAGCAAGGAAGAAAGGAAGAATAGAGGAAGAGAGAAGAGAGTAGAGAGAAGAGAGAAGAAAGGATTGAAGTGAAGTTGTAATAAGGCCTCTTATGAAATAAAAGAGTACTTTGAGTGATATGTGCTGATCTCGTGTGATCTTGAGTTTTGTGTGTTAAGCTTGAGTGTGTATGTTTTTCTTCTGTCACATTTTCCCCCTTTTCCCCCTTTTCCCCCTTTACCGTCTTTTCCCTCTTTTCCCTCTTTTCTCGGTTTTCCCTCATTTCCCGGTTTTCCCTCATGTCCCGGTTTTCCCTATTTTCCCGTTTTTCCCTCTTTTCCCACTTTTCCTTCTTTTCCCCCTTTTCCTCCTTTTCCCCCTTTTCCCTCTTCTCCCACTTTTCTCTCTTTCCCTCTTTTCCCTTTTTTTCCTCTTTTCCCTCTCTTCTTGTTTTTCCCGCTTTTCCTGTTTTTCCCTTGTTTTCCCGCTTTTCCCTCTTGTCCCTCTTTTCCCTCGTTTCCCTCTTTTCCCCCTTTTCCCCCTTTTCCCTCTTTTCCCTCTTTTCCCTCTTTTCCCACTTTTTCCCCTTTGCCCTCTTTCCCCTGTTTCCCCTCTTTCCCCTCTTTGCCCACTTTGCCCTCTTTGTCCTCTTTTCCCTCTCTCCCCTCTTTTCCCTCTTTTCAATCTTTTCCCTCCTTTCCCTCTTTTCTTTCTTTCCCCTCTTTTCCCTCTTTTCCCTCTTTTCCCTCATTTCCCTCTTTGCCCTCTTTGCCCTATTGTCCCTCTCTCCTCTCTTTTCCCTCTTTACCCTCTTTGCACTCTTTGCCCTCTTTCCACTCTTTTCCCTCTTTTCCCACTTTTTTCCTTTTCCCACTTTTCCCTCCTTTCCCTCGTTTCCCCGCTTTTCCCTATTTTCCCTCTTTTGCCTTTTTTCCCTCTTTGCCCTCTTTGCCCTCTTTGCCCTCTTTTCGCGCTTTTCCCGCTTTTCCCTCTTTTCCCTCTTTTCCCTCTTTTCCCTCGTTTCCCTTTTTGCCCTCTTTACCCTCACTTCCCTCGTTTCCCTCTTTTCCCTCTTTTCCCTCTTTTCCCTCTTTTCCTTCTTTTCCCCCTTTTCCCCCTCTTCCCTCTATTCCCTCGTCTCCTTCTTTTCCCTCGTTTCCCTCTTTTCCCTCTTTTCCCTCTTTTCCCTCTTTTCCCTTCTTTCCTTCTTTTCCCTCTCTCTTTTCCCTCGCTCTTTTCCCTCGTTTGCCTCTTTTCCCTCTTTTCCCTCTTTTCCCTTCTTTCCTTCTTTTCCCTCTCTCTTTTCCCTCGCTCTTTTTCCTCTTTTCCCTCTTTTCCCTCTTTTCCCTCTTTTCCCTTCTCCCTCTTTTCCTTCTCCCTTCTCCCTCGACCAGATGGTTAACCATTTGGTAGAGGCTTCGTGACATATTTTGGACAAGGCGGTGACTGACTAAAGTCAGCCAAGGCGCAGGAAAGGCCTCGACCATATGGTTAAGCATCTGGTCAAGTGTCCGTGGTCAATCTTTTTGCACGAGGTGGTTACTAAAGCGAGCCAAAGCACCGAGAAATCATCGACCACGTGGTTACCCATCTGGTCGAGGCTTTGTGGCTAACTATTTGCGAGGCGGTTACTGACTAAGGCCAGCCAGGGCGCAGACCCATCTGGTCGAGGCTTTGTGGCTAACTATTTGCGAGGCGGTTACTGACTAAGGCTATCCAGGGCGCAGAAATATCCTCGACCATATAATTAATCATTTGGTCAAGGCTTCGTGACTAATCTTTTTGCACGAGGCGGTTACTAAATCGACCCAAGGCACAGAAAAAGCATCGACCAAATGGTTAACGATCTGGTCGAGCTTATGGCTAACCATTTGTACAAGGCGTTGACTGACTACGCCAGCCAAGGCGCAAACACAGCCTCTACCAGATGATTAACCATTTGGTCAGGGCTTCGTGACTAACGATTTGCTCGAAAGCGGTGACTGACTTAAGCAAGCCAAGGCGCAAAAAAGGCCTTGACCATATGGTTAACAATCTGGTCAAGGGTCGGGACTAACCATTTGCAGGAGGCGGTGACTGACTGAAGCAAACCAAGGCGCAAAAAAAGGCCTTGACCATAATGTTAACCATCTGGTTGAGGCTTCGTGGCTAACCGTTTGCACGAGGCGGTGACTGACTAAAGCCTTAAAAACCCTAGAACCAACCTAGAAACCCTAAAAAGCCTTAATAACCCGTTAGTAGCCATAAGGAACTAGTTAATTTCGCACCACCGATAAGAAGGGGGGTTTTCATGGAGTGTTCATAGAAAATTACAGGTATATGCAGGACGGAGAATGAGAATCCACCCGCCATAAAATCGGTAGGGCTGATAAGAATGAAAGGCCAGAGAGGCAAAGCAATATGGCAGTTGCCACTAATTACAAGCTGCAAAACTAGGCCACAGTGTGGCGCAAGGGAAATCGCTCTCACAACACTGGCTCTCCTCACCTAGCGAAAGCTTTTACTTGCCTAGCCAGTGTGAGCCAGCCTTTGATCGCTTTTGTGGACGCCTGTCACTTTCCCTACCCCGGCACCGTTTATTAACAAATGGAACACGTCGCTTTCACTCTGACGTAGCTGACGAATGGAGAATACTTTAAGGATAGGAGTAACAAGTAACAGCGAAATGAAAGTTGCATCAAAGTGAAGCAGAGTAGCGGTCCACGATTTGTGTAACGTATTGCTCCGCGAAACTCCTTCCTCATCACGACTTGCTGAGTGCGCTTATGGAGAGATTTAAATGACAACATTCAGATCAAGTTCCAGCTTTTTCAGTGCGGAGCGCATGTCGCTACGGAACAGGAACGCTTTGATGTCTTCTGCCGCGGACAATGGAGGGTGCCTCGCGGCCCATCGTCAAATCGTCCGCACGGGCTCGCGAAAATTGATGCCAATGCGCTGCTCCTGCTGGTTGTACTCCACCACCGCCTGCCCGTCCTTGAGATCTGCACGCGTTCAAGGGGCACGTCAGCAAGGCCCTTGAGGTGCATTCTGAGCCCTCTTGTCTCATGAAGCGCTGCCTATGTGCTAAGCATTGCCCCCTCCTTGATGTGGCTAATGATGAACGGATAAGTCAGAACACGATCAGTAAAACAAAGCAGTCCGATGATGTTCAATGGTGTACAACGAAAGCGGAGGGCACAGTCGCAAAGCGGGAGTACCTAGCAACAAGGCCACACGCAGAAAGAAAAAGTGGTTCAACAGTTGAGCAGAATGACCTACCAACTACATAAACTAAATGTTGTCCTTCTCCCCACAATGAGCCGCTGCTTGAAGCTTCTTCTGCGAGCTTGAGCTTCTCAGCCACGGCCGCCAAAATGTCAGCTGGGGTAGAACTACCTAATCTAGGAGGAGTTTGCCCGCCTTTAAGAGCTCCTTTCGAGACATCCGGTGAGGAGCCTATGGACCCTTGGCTCAAAGACCATTCCTGGGCTGCTGACCTGGTCATCTGCGTGCTGCCCTGAACATCGCGGGATCGAACAGACGGGGCTGAAAAAGCGCTGACACTCTTCCGAGGAGGAGATTTAGGGGGTACGCCGGAGGCCGTTCGAAGGGTTGAGGCCTGAGGGGAGCCGGCGGGGCCTTTGGGAGTGGTCGCGGAGGAGCCGCCCGTCTGAGAGTCCGCGGATGGCCCCTGCGATGCTGAATGCGGACTCCTTCCGTGCGCTTGAGCTTCTCGGAACGAAGTTGGACTTCCATCACATCTTGTTTGAATCTTTTTGAGGTTGTTGCCGGTGTGGATTCTCACATGGCTAGCACCAAGATCTGGAGAGAGAGGGATTTCCGCAGCCCCTCGGCTGTCCCTTGCCTCGTCCGCTGTGGGAATAGGTTGGTTCAATGGGATGCTGCTCTGGGAGCCACAATGCAGTTGGATCCATGGATGCGCTGCAGGTCCACGTGAAGAGCATGCGCAGCTGGTCGTCAGATATATTCACTATCAGATTGCCTGAAGCAAGAGAATTGAAGATGAATTTCTTGAACGAAGGCAGAAAGCAGCTGCAAGAAAAAATGGGGGACCGTAAGCATGAAGAGGGACATTTGCGTCCCCCCTGCCGGCGTGTGCGAGTACGACATTGATTGACGCAGTTTATGCTTACCTTTGGCTTCCACTGGAGTGATCCTTCTTGCCGGGTCTATACAAAGCATTCGTCGGACGAGATCTTTCGCCTCATTTGAAATATGACGCCAAGGGCCACCCTCCAAGTCGAAGACACCCGCCCTAATTTTTGTGAAGATGCCCTCGCGATTTTCTCCCCAGAATGGCGGCACGCCGCAGAGGAGGATGTATAAGATGACCCCGAGACTCCATGCGTCAGCTTCGGGGCCGTACGAGCGGTTCAAGACTTCGGGGGCGATGTAATACCTGCACAGCTCACGTGCAACCACGGGACACGTTACGTTACGACCGGTTGCGGGACAATTGCGCTGAAGGCCTGCCAAAATCAGGCTCTGAATGTTCGTGCGGAGGGGAAAGTTGTGCAGTCCTTTCCATTCCACTGGGAGCAGGAAAGAGTTGGTGAGCAGGGGGCAAAAACAAAAGTCATGAGCCTGCGGATAAGGCTTGGTTTCTTACGGTGTTCCCACCGCCTGTGTCAGCTTCACTCCCGGTTCGAAGAAAACGGCCTGCCCGAAATCGACCACTTTTACAGCAGTGTCCGAATTCATGGATGTCATGAGAACGTTCTCCGGCTTCAAGTCACGGTGCATAATACCATGGCTGTGGCAATAGTCAACCACAGAAAGCAAAATTCTACAGAGGCGAGCTGCCTCTTTCTCGGGGTAGTGCTTCTTCTGTTGGACGCGGTCGAATAAGTCTCCTCCTTCACAAAGCTCCATAATAAGGTGCACATTCTGCTCCCCGCCTCGCAGTCACATCACGTCAGACACAAAGTACGGCCAATTTCCGACATTTTCTTGTGTTCTCAACGCTCTGACGGAGGTCCTGAATTCCTCCGTAGGAACCAGTAATTTCTGCATGCGTGCCTTATAACACTCCGAATGCTTTCTCTTTGAGGGCTGGTGCGCTGCGGGTGTCTGGTGGAAGCGAAAAGCGGAAAGCAGCGCGGCGGCTCACCTGGTCATCCTCAATTACAGCCCGCAGGCTCGCCACAGCGGGATGGCTGCTCACTTTGCGGTGTGCGCGCACTTCAGAATGCACCTCCTCCAGATCCGCGGCTGAGAGCATGCG
Organism: Zygnema circumcarinatum; assembly: GCA_037447605.1. Taxonomy (NCBI): domain Eukaryota; kingdom Viridiplantae; phylum Streptophyta; class Zygnematophyceae; order Zygnematales; family Zygnemataceae; genus Zygnema; species Zygnema circumcarinatum. Next base: position 2,390,372 of record CM074815.1, read on the forward strand.
GCTCTTTGAGAGCGTTTTGCAGGCGTACGACTCCCCCGTGCGGCGGTCAATGCAGTGGCGGATGACGCCGGCCATGCCGGTGCCGAGCTGGCGGCCGAGCACATAGTGATGCTCCACATTACTGTACGGGATGCCCAGAATGTGCGCAGTGCGCTTGGAGGGCTCTGTGGACTGCGTGCGACGCAGTGGCGCGGGGGGCTGCTCGCCGGCGGCGGGCTGCCGCCAACCGGGCGGGGGCGGAGAGTGCGCATGGTCGGCGGTGGAGGAGGCGGGGCGGCCGGCGGAGGAGGAGGAGGAGGGGCTGCGCGGGGGAGGGGGCGTGCGGATGGGGGAGGTGGGCGCGCTCAGGCTCAGGCTCAGGCCCAGGCCCGCCCCGGCACTGCTGCCCCCTGCATGGCCCCCATGGCCGGGCGCGGGGCGGGCGGCGGAGAAGAGGCCCATCGCTCCTGCCGCGCCACGCCGCGCCGCGCTTCGCAACCGCCAGAAAGACGCCTCAGCGCACGCCGCCCGCCCGCCGACCCCTCAGGAGAGGCCTCATGAGAAGGCCGCCGCCGCTGCCGTACGGCCGCTCGCCCGCCGTACGGTCACCCCGCTTTGCGGGGCCGCTCGCAAACGGTCGTGTCCGTACGGTAGCTCGTGCGCGTTACGTGACTGTGTACGGACGCCGTAGGTGGTGGGCCCTACTGTACAAGCAGTCCTCATATTTTCCACCATGTACAGTGCGTCCCCAAGAAATTCGCCCTGATTTTGCCGAAACCACATTTTTGTACGGTAACTCTGTGTTAGCCGTACTACTCGTACGTGTCGTACTATCCGTACTATCCGTACTTTAATAATCGTACTAACCGTACTATTCGTACTTGCTGTACTAGCCGTTACGGGCTTAAGCAAAACTAACCGAATCTTCCCGCATGTGCCGCCATGAGGCGCTCGCTCCTCTCCCCTGCGTCTTGGCTTCGATACGGCACGCTACGATACGATAATGCGCAATACGGTACGATATAGTGTGGTACGATACGTACGAACAAACATGAACTCTAACATAATTTTGCCCGCCTATTGATAACACGAACCTTCTATTTGCAAAATCAAGATTTTCGCCCCATATTTGCCAAAACCATGGCGAAAATATGAGGACTGCTTACTCGCCAACCGGCACCGCAGCGACCGTCCGTACACGGGGCCCTAGCGGTCTACGCCGCGAGAATCGTACGGGAACGACCGGCTGACCGCCAAAATGGAATGACCCCCGCCGTGACACCGAGAGGAAGGGAAGGGCCGCCCCGATGCCTCGCCTGCGGCTGCTGCTGCTGCTCTGCTGTCAAATAGGTGACCACCATAAAAGGTATCCAACTTGTCATAAAAAAATTGGACAAGATTCAATTGGTCCACGCGCGGGCTAAAGACGGCCTCATTAACTGGTAGGAATGACCGAAGCCGTAGAGGCTTCAGCATTAGTTTTACACTTCCAGCACATCAAAGCCACGCCATCGCGCATGTGACATGAAATCTTAGCATGGGGAATCTGCCTGTACTCGTTGATAGAGTGAAGGGCCTCCTAATGCAGGCACGAGTGTCTCGTTCACGCCGAGTGCTGCAGAGAATGCAGCCCCTGCCCTGCTGGCCCTGAGTTGCTGGCAGAGCGGCATCACACGGCGGCAGAAGGAGACGTGACAGACGGTCGGTCTGTGTGCACGCGGACGTAGCCAATTGGAGGACATCGGAAATACGTCACTGAAGCATCAGGGTTTCCCAAAAAATCTCGCGCCTGCTGACACAAGCACGCACAAGCAACACGGTATAACTCATTGAAGCAGTTGGACGATATCAGACAGGTACAGCTCAACTGCAGCACCACTGTTTGAAGGCTTAAAATGCTCATACTTTCCAGTGTTCTTTGAACATTGAACTACAATACCCATAGTATGTCGGGTTTGAAAAATCAAGAGATGAGGAGGTATATAGAACATGGAGCCTGTACATTTGACGTGCTTCGAGATTTCCCAGCCATTACTTTGCTTGTCTCGAGGTGCCAAGGGCACTCACAGATGGGTGCCATGTGTGAGGCAATCGCAACTTGAAACACACGCGCAAGGTGTGAATGCGCCCCAAACCCCAGACATTGGCATTGCAGCAAGAGGCACGCATCGCACCTTTGCAACCGCATCGATGATTGTGGGAGCCATTTCCCAGCGCAGGATCGCAGGGCCCCTTGTATCCGTGGCCCCCACAACAAACACTTTCCCCACCTGCAGCCCCAATTACCGTGTAAGAGGGACCAATACTACCTGCGCCCAGGACGACCTATGCATTCCGGGAGAGATGGCGCCGCACTGCCTCCTTGTGGACAGGCAATCATAAACAGATCACCGCCCACTTGCTCAAGAACTGATGCCCATTGTTTGGGACCAACGCAATAAAACTAAAGTGGACAGTTCGCACTATATGAAAGCCTTTGATGTCACAAGAAGCACCCTCGCGCTGACAACCATCGGAAACAGCACTCCATGCACGGCACACGTTTGCAGCGATAGCCACTCTCTCTGTCAGTCTCCAGCTCGCTGTTCAAGGGACGAGCAGACGCACCTTGTCCATCCCGTGGGCCGCCCATGTGTACATGAAGAACCCGTGAACTGCCGCAGGCCCCTTCCCCTGTCGATAGATGTCGTTCAGCCGGTCGTTGTTGACAAACTTTTCTTGATACGCCTGACACCACACCTTTCACAGTCAACAGTGCAGCTTGCCACTATGGAAACAACCCATGCGAGCTCCACTGCTCACACAAAGAAATAGTTTTTAGTTGCCATTCAACTGCTTTGCTCCAGCTGCTTCTGCAGAGTGCATTTGGGCAGATTTGGGTAACTCATGCGTATCTCCACAGGACATTGCAGGCAGGGCATCGGACCCCGCACCTCAAATTCATCAAGACCCGGGGCCACCTTGATGACCTCCTCAAACAGCTCTTTATAACCGTCGTGAGCGGGAGAAGACCACTTGTAATGCATCTCATTTACAATCACCTGTCAGCACCTCAGACCTCTCTAACAAATGAGTATGCAAACTGTTGCATTGCATCTCCTGCGTGCAACGACGCCTCTCTGAATCACCAATCCTGTCCACCCTTTGAAGTCCCCTTTGAAGGTCACAGTAGTCACGCCATACAGGTAGTTTCACACCAATCCATGTCCCATTTCGTTGTCCAATCACAACCCAGCAACAGCTAGTGAGACGAGCAGCGGGAGAGCAAACAGTGAGCGCACCACACAGCCGCCCTCTCGCAGCAGCGGAACGCCGTCCACGTACCTGCGGGGGCACCTCGCCGCTATTATGTTGTGCGACATCAATGGCAGACGGCCATGAATAGAGATTGCGGAAAGAAAAAGGGGGTAAATGAGGTGGCTGCACTCACATATTGTAGTAATAACCTAGTGAGTATGTATTCACCTGTACGTCCACGCCCCCTTCTGTCAGCAGTGCAATCAGGAAATCACTGTTTGCTAAGTCATTAACACACCTCGGGAGTGAATCGGGCCGGGACTCTGAGCAGACTCATTTTCCCGTTTCATTTTACGGACCGGTGTGGATGACGGATGGGTTTCTTTGAAGCTAAAAAGCAAGAGAACACGACTTCAATCGAGGACCCTGCAAAATTGGCAATGGAGGAGGCAGGGAGGGCTGGGAACCCATCCTCAGCAAACATGTGCAAACTATGCTGTGTATGGCAAATGGTTCCGTGATGTGATGAATACGAATTTCCGGTTTGAAAGGCATTACAACGAAGCGTCTCTTTTTTATGGTACCATTTTTTATGAGCTGCAGTTTTCTGAACAAGCTTCATGAATTGTGATAGTAAGACTAGAAAGAAAATTTAGTCAATTTCAGATGTTTTGGAAATGACTGTGAGTAATGCAAGAGTAGCTATGTGGAGCAGGAGCTATTGGTTGGTCAAAAGCTCCTCTTCGAACTGCTCTGCTGCAAGAAGAAGTAACAGACGCTGCTGTAAGACGACTGATTTATGATCTTCTTCCTGTTCCTCTACTGTTTCACCTTTCTTTTCTCAACAAGTTTTTCGACATCATGCCCCCAGCACCTCCAAAGAGCCCAATTTTTCCCCCTTGGTCTGTTCGTGGGATGCCACAATCATCACCGGAGTAGCGCAAGACAGCAAGCATCGGCTCATGAATAATTGCTATGGCTGCTTCACAAGCATCTGTAGACGCTATGGAAGAAGAGCAACGATCCAGTAATGCAGAATGTTGAACAATTGGTCTCACTAAACGACACATGCTCCGTGACATCTTGAGGGATAACCTGGCAGGTGGTGCCCACCAGTAAGGGGTTAAGGTAGCAGTCTTTGGTGTATGGCCCCAAGCAGGAGGGCCCCATGATTAAGATGTCAGCCTGCATGGCCATCACTCCCATCTCAAGGGCAGTCTTTTAGAACCAAGACGGCGTTTTCGGCAGATGTGATGCAGGAGCGACTACAGCGGTCCCCGACATAACTCATCATCTTCACACAACCTCCGAACAACCACTTGAAAGATAAGAAACGTGCAGGTAACGTTCTGAAAACAATTCTGGAAACACAAAGAAAATGAAGATAGAGCTCTCGTTCCCTCCTCCCATGTCCATTCCCAGCAGTGAGTAGATGGCTGCGTGCACTGCGGTTGGTTCAGCCAGCCCTGCTCCCCCACCTGGCCATGCACGTCGATTATTTTGTCGCGGTAGTTGCATGCCAATGTGCGCTCGTGCACCGCCTGCGTCTCCCCCGCCGTGACTTGAAGGAGGCCGAAGGGCGCGCGGGTGAACCAGAAAACGCGCATTCGCAGCCAAAGGGGGAGAATCTGCCGCGACTCACACACCGCAGCCCACATTAGTTTGGCACAATCCACTGAAGGCACTTGAGAATGAAACACCGTTTGCCAGAAAAAGACATGTCATTATCCTGCCATTTTTCATATGGTCGACAGCTTTACGAGAGAAAGCCGGACTTTCCGAAACTCGATCTCTGCCATGCAATGCCCAATCACGGGAGCGTTAGAGAAACTACTCCTACGCCAGCTGTGAAAGCCGTAAAACAATCATGATGAAGGATATTAGTTAAGGGTAGAATCCAAAGCGCAACTATGAGACTGGTCGTACGCTCTGGTGCTTTATTGTATGTCGAGACAAACTGTGATAATGAATCGAATTCGAGGACACTAGTATGGTTTGATTCATGATGCAGAACGCCTTGAGCTGTCAAATATCCTTCGTTATGGATATACATCATGACGTCAGCTTCAAGGTCCTTCATGAGTAAGAAAGAAGTTATGAACTAGTTTGAGAAAACCAATGCAGTGGCTAAACGGGCATCAGAAGGTACTGAATTGGCATTCATCTCCCGATGGCGATGCCATCAAATGTACATGGACAAAGGCAAAATGTAGAACGGAGGTGAACTGGTCACAAATGACCTAGGAACGAAAGAAAAGCTATGAGCGGAGCTCTGCTTCCAGTCCTAACAACGCGGCTCTAGAAGCAGCCGCGAGCATCGGAGGCATCAGAAGAGACAGAAGTTCTACTCTTGAGAAATGGATGTACTTGCTATCTTCAAGTTTCAGATACTTCCAGATCTAACGTATGACAAATATGTATACATCAAGCTGAAAGTTATGGTATGTCGACATTACCAGGCCAGTTGCACTTGCAAAGTGCCAAGCTCTAAAACTGGAGACTTTAAGTCAAACCTCAAACCTAGTTAACCTTTGTTTACAACTTGCTTCAATCACAACGAAGAATACATGATTTGATGGAATGCGAAAGATAGGTATGGTTCTTACCCAGACGTTCCACAAAATCTTCTTCTCAAACATTCACTCTCTAAAGTGGCCGATCCTCAAGCACCATTGTTGCTCATACAACTATGAGCACGTGTCTACGAGCACAACCATCCTAACGCAGCAGCGAGATCGGGGAGAGATTCTGAAATCTCGGTCCACTTCCATGGGTGTGGAGGCAAAGTTCGCACCTTGAGTCCGAACACAGTGAGGTACATCAGGATCTTCTGGATGAGGCTCATTTGGCGCACAAGGGTGAGGACAAAGTCAATATAGAACGGGAACAGCTGCATGAACAAGTGCCAAGCGGTATGGCATTAACGGAAAATGTCCAGCCAAGCCTCACGAATTGCACCAAGGAAGGTAGAAAGGCATTTTCCAACTCTTGCCAAGCTGGAGCCCCTTCTCCCAAAACAAGTAACATACAACATACTAGGTATGGACTGGACACCCTTTTACTGGACTCTCTCCTCTCGGTGGCTCTCCTAGAAAATCAGCATTTAGTTCTCAAAAGTCAAAGACAATCAGTACATTCCAGAAAGGTAGAGCCAGTATTCTCGTTCAATGCATAGACAATTGTGGAAGCTCCACCGTATGATGAGAGCACTCTTATCATCCAACCATTTATGCTATGGAACGGCAAATTGATGGACAGAAACCCAGTGAATCATTCCTATAGAAAAGGAGTATTCTAAGTTTTAACTCGCGACTTACACGGTGTCTGTACACCGAATTTGATAACTTCTTGTTCACCTAGCAGGGCGTTAATGTAGAGGGAGAAATAATCCAAAGAGTCAACAGAAATACCATCACTTAATAAATAGTTTTTGTGGCTTCGACAGACATAGGCAGTATTTGCACTTCTTTAATATTTTCAATGGGCAGGCTTAGAAAGACTCCCACGAGAATTCTGTTCATGTGTTGCGTTCATCCTTAAGTCTGCTCACAAAGCAGCTTCCTAAATGCAAACGGCCTTCTGTTTCATAAGGGGCTGAGTTCTAGCATTTTGCTTGTACAACGTTACATCATGATGACAGTATGATTCCTCCTGAGGAAAAGTGCTAAAGAAAGGCCTATGCTTTTATTCTTTGAGGGAGGGAGGGAGGGAGAAGGGAGGGGAAATTTCCAAGTCTGAGGAGAACAAGAAGAGGAGTCCGCACCTGGTCGTCCAGGACAGTCTCCACATGGAACACCTCCGTGCGCTTCTGCATGATGCGGCCGATGCGGTTGAAGGAGCGATGCATTGCGCTGTTGGGCGGGTCGTACAGCGACCGCGTGCGTCGCAGCGTCTGCGAGTCGTGGTTGTGCCGCAGCGAGTTGTAGTGGACCTGCCACCCCCTTGTTCGCTCTAAGAGCTTGAAAACTTTCGAATTCGGCAGAAATGCTAGAAATTCAGGATAGGAGGCTCTAAGTATCGTTTGCACAACCCAACCAGGTAGTCTTGAAATGGAGGAACTCACCATCCCTGTCGCATACGACTTATAGCCACCGTCCATAGAGACATAGTTTACATTTGCATATATTACCAAATCTGCCTCTGCAAATGCCTTATTAATCTGCAAAGCACAACCCAGGATTAGAAGCCAAAGACCTGTAGTGGTGCAGAAGTGGAAGCCCACTTCTGCAAGCATGACTTTCCTCTTATGCCACTTTTAAGCACTCTCATATTTGTCAGACTGCGTTAGCTTGACAGGCAGCTGACTTCCTTGTCCTCGGATTAACAGTCATGATCTAAGTCTCAGATACTATGCCAACTCCAGGGTAAATAGTCTCTAACAATTGCAGAGAGGAAGGCCGACTGAGCGATAAGAGTCCACCTCCTTAGATCTGCAGGGACCTGACCAATCTATCAGATTAAATGGCCTGACTTGCCAAATCGAAGTGATTCAATGTGGATCCTGGAACTAATGTTTCCACATCGTCTTCTTAAAGAAGACTTGGGTGTTTGTAAGAGACCTACACGAACATTCCCAAGCACACATAACTATCCGTGAAGGAAGCCACGAAAAATGTAGTAGCCATAGAAACGCGTCAGAAAAAAAAGCGAGACTCTAGAACAAACATAAGACCTGAATCCAAGGATTGTAATTCAACTGTCAGTTTTAGGGTTGCCACTAACCTATTCGAGAAAAGCAAGTAGCCCCGAGTGCAGTCCTCAGCACCAAAAAACTCCCAAAAAAAGGCAAAGCTCCCCCACAAACACCCGCCAAGCCAAGTCTGCGAGCCCTGTACCTCCACGTCCTCTCCGTGCCGCGTCTGTCCAATGTGAACGCTCTCGTGGCGGTCCACCGCGTTGTAGTTTCGCATCCTGCAATTGGGCCATGGCAGGGACAGGCCACGGGGCATTTGGCTGACAGATCGACTATTATCCGATGGAAAGGTACAGCGAAAGGACGCTGAAATGGCATCCTAAGCTGATCATCACGCCCAGAATGGCCTTGGAGCACTACCACTGTGCGAATTGAAGCTTGACAATAGATTTCCAACAAGGCAAACTGAAGCCAACCAAAGCGACCAAAGCACAAGGAAGTTTATTGCACGGCATTGTATAGCTCTTTATGAAGCAGATAATTAACGAAGAGAAACCACATGATGACAAATGGGGCCTCACCTTTGAGGATGGTATTTAGCAAACAGCCGGGGTCCACAAATGTGGCGAAATTCATCGGGACGAATATAGCGATGCAATGCTATTGAACACACAAACTCGATATCATCAACACCCTCGTCTACACACATGGCCTCTGCTTGCTCCATTATAAGTCTCCGAATGTCAGGGCTCCTCATCGGAGGCAATGGTATGCTCACATCATCAAAAGCAAAAAGGACCTGCGCGCAACTAGGGAACAGCCATTCAGCAAATCACACACGAATAAAATACTACGCTATTGTCAAGTATCCAATGTACTAACAACCTCAAGTGCCAGGCGTAGTGAAGAGCATTATTGTATCATCCTACACCTCAGACGACCACAAAGGCCAAGCCATACTTTCGCTTCCTATCGTACTATCCAGTCAGAAACCTCGACTTCTATGAACTGGGTGTAAGTGATGGTGATGATAATAAGGACAGAAAACACAAAAGGGAAGGTCCATGGTGTATACGTAATAATCAGAAAACAAGGACCTATGAACAGGGGAAACAATACATTAAGGTAATCACTCGCTTCGTTCTCAAGCCCAAACTAAGAGCCTACTCCCCAGCTGTTCCCGCATCTTCCTCACACAACCGCAAAAATTATTTGCAATTGCTGCTTATCCAGCTCTTGTGTACCACTGGCCTGTGCTTGAGCATGCAGAAAGGAACATGCCGCTTCGATACCTTAGGCCGCGCTTTTGCCGCCTTGAGTGCTCTAAGCTTTGCCCTCAGCGGCTCGCTCCCGACCGGATGGTCGAGCGCCTCCTTCACCATGGCCGCCATCTGCTCCGAAGTGGCGGCTCGTCAGTGCACGCGTCCGCCTTGTCGCTGCTCCATGCCATGGATGGAGGCCATGACGCATTATGGCATTGGGACAATCAGCCCACATCGATACGAATACATGTGGCTAAAGAGTCCTGAACGAGTTTACGCCTTACCTGGCTCACATTCATATGCAAGTCCTTGTCAGCCTGAGACAAAACTTCTGCATTTCATTACGGAGAAAACCGCAGCCATTAAATTCAGCCTCTCTATTGCTCTCGGTGTCAACAGGATCTTCAGGGTTTTGAGGGTTTTTTTAGGGTTTTTGAGGGTTACAGAAGGCTTCAAAGTCTCTGTGTAGGAAGAAAACAGAATGCATCTCCAAAATAATGCACAGAGAGCATGTAGAGCTCGATGACGTCCCGTGCTTCTTACCTTCGCAGCACCTGTCACTCCATCTTTCCGGGATCCCGCGTAGACCACTCTCGTACCTTCCGGTAATTCCAACAGCTCCATGGTTTCCCCAGCCTGGAACAGAAATTTCTCTCCCTGCCCGATTGCATAATGGCAGGCAAATGGTAAGGAATCTCACCAGAAGCATGAAAACTAAAAAGAGGTAGTTAGGCTTTTAGGGTAAAACATTCGCTGAAGTATCACTTCAGCTGTCAGATTATTGATTCTGAAGAGCAAAAATCTAACAAACCACGTGCACATTGGAGACCAGTAGTTTGGCAAAGGAGGCAAGTTTTCAAGTGGGGCAAAAAAAGGTGATGCAAAGAATGACCTTTTTTGAATAAAAAATTTGCGGTGGGATTTTGTGAGTTTCCGAGCTGCCCGTCCAATTTCGAGGAGACTCTGGTGTGGCCGAGAGGGCACAAGGGCGCAAAAATCGCCGACTCTTTCTCCTGCGATTTTCCCATCTTTAGAACCCAAAAGTCGTACTGAGCAACAGACAGAACAAGGCAGCATTCTAAAAATAGACGAGTCGTTTTCTAATGTTCAGGCAGTCCTCGATTCTCCATCCTCTTTCCAGCGATCCCCTGACAAGTAGCCTGTACTTCCAATCCAGCTGCGCTACTACACTGTAAAAAATGGGTGTAATTATCGATAATCAACAGCAACAGAGACTTAAGGCCCTGCATTTCCATCTGTTAGCAGACCTAATAGCAATCACTCATACCACAAATCTCTCCACAAGAGCAGCTTATTGTTCGAATCACTACAACGAAATTTTTTGACAATAACCAACTGGTATTTGTTGGGAACCGGCAATGCTCACGGACTGTCAGACCAAGACGTCCCCCGCTTGTCTCACACACACCAGCTATTTACGCTCTAAAAATGCCTGACTCGCTTCTCCCTGCATTTTTATGTTTTGAACACCCGTCCAGAATTTGCAAGTATGTATTTCCTAAATCTTACTCGCGTTGTCAACATAACGACAAAACGAAGTAAACTCAATCAACTACTTTCAACAAACTACATGCTTCTGACGGCCGGCTAATGCATTCAAAATTCGTGTGCTGGGAGCCTTTCATTGGGAACCATCTCCACTCCGCATTTCGATAGGACTGAAAGACGCAACACGGCCATCAGACACTGCATCACCAAAACTGTTCGATCACGAAACATCTGCCCATATATCGTTGCTTGTCCAAAAAAAAAAAAAAAAAATCATAATGTATTATAGTTATCCAGTTTGCAGCTCAGCAGCTTTCTTCTAACTGAGGACTTTGACGTCTTAATTTGAAGCTTATAGGCATGATGCCTAACGATTCGCTTGAAAAGAGCACATCTGTTCGTGCCGCTTGATTAGACTGAACTCGTGGCTGGACGCGTATCATTTCTTATACTGTTTCCCGATGCATCATGCAGTAAAAGGATGAATGCATGGCCTTGTCAAGATGTACGTGATAAGAAAATTGCGTTTCCTTAAGCGCGTTCATGCATGGAAATCATTTCCAGCTGGCGTAGAAGGCCGTCGGCTTTCATGTACCGAGAAAAGCCATAGGGAAACTTAACCACAGGACATTGAAAAAAAGAGAATCCAAAATGTTGCGAAGAAAGTGGAGAACGAGTGCAAAAGCAGGAAAGCTTCGAAGGAAGAGCGTGCTTCTGCCTGCTCCGCTCCCTCCTGCCCTTCCTTGTAAAGCACAGCAGGAGCGGAGGGCTGCGGGGGTGCGCAGACTGACCGGACGAGGGGAGGCCGCAGCGCGGCGCACTCTGAGCCGGGTGGCGGCGGCAGGCGGGCGCACACGCGCGGCCCCGCTGCCATCGCCATGGCCATAGCGCTCCTTCCTCCGCAGCTCCCTCCCTCTCCGCCTCGCCCCGCGTCGCCTCGCCTCCATAGCGTACCGTATATCGTATCGGAGCTGGTGAGATATTCCACACGGCACTCGTAAATATCGGCGTTCGCGGGTTGCCCTAAAAACTGAAGGCCCACTCCCTGAGTCCCCGCCCCTGTCCTCCTTGACGACATGTACGATACTGTACGGTACTGTGCAGATCGACTCGCACGCACGCAGTGGTGGACCTACGGTACATATACAAGTTGGGGGGCTTTTTCCTCCCTGAGATTTTGAAAATTCAACTTTTTTTTTTGAAGGAGGGCCTAGCCCGCCTTGAGCAAACATCTTGGATCCGCCACTGCACACACGGCCGTCCACGTGGCTGCGATACGTTGGCGGATCAGGATTTTTTGCTGAGGGGAGGCTAAGCCCTCTCCTAGGATAATGTACATAAGATAAAATAAAAAAATCTGAATTTCCAAAATCTGAGGGAGGCTGAGCCCCCCCAACTTGTATATGTAGGTCCGCCACTGCTGCAATAGAAGGAAAGGAAGCACTGGCCCATGTCTGATGGACCCTTGCAACTTAGTTTCTATCGCAACCCAAAAGGCCGTACATCTAGTTTTGGCTATGACGTGAAACACTCACTCTTGCGAGCGGAGCCATTGGGAGTTGCGTCATTGGTTCCAAAGTAGAGTTCCATAGCCCCGACTTTCAGTTTCAAGGTGCTTTGCTTGCTTGCTCCCTCTGGCCACGGCGCCAATGCGTTTGCTTTTAATTGAAAATAATTAATCATCCACATGATTGACTTGGACTTCATCGAATGTCCACAAAACGCTGCGAACTTTCATGAAAGATGAACGAAGTGACTACGTCATAGATTACTTTCAAATGAAACATTACGATGAGGGCGAGTTTCCATTCAAATACTGGCATGAGCCATGCAATTACTATGTGACCATGCAATTATTTCTAAGTTGAAGCGTAGCCGAAGCCAATTCGTTAAGGCCATCATCAAGAGCTATGCTTGACTGCGTGCTTGCTATGCTTGCTATGCTATGCCGCTATTTGGCGGCAAAGCACGTGGCAGTGCGCGAGTGAGGGAGAAGCAGGGCGCGTTGTCGCACTCGCTCGCTCGCTCGGTCAAAGGCTCGGCGTGACGCGTGATGCGTGAACTGGGTCGAGTCCGTGGACTCGGGGGTGCCGTGGGGGCCGTGGCTGACTCCCGCTAAGGCAACCAGTCCGGGCCTGCCGCGTGGCAGTATTGCTGACGCGGGACAACCTGACTGGCTGAATCTTCCCCGGATAACGCGCAGCACGAGAAGCCACGTGTCGCAAAAGCCAATCGCCGGTCGCCGAACTCGTGCGCACGCACCGCGCCGCCGATAGTCAACGCGACAGTCAACGCGATAGTCCCGTCCCGTCACAGCGGACACGATTGGCTGCGGGCCGCGGCAGGAGGGTCCGCGTCCACGTGGCGCCGCGCAGGGCCGGGCCGCGGGGATCGCGGGAACGTGCGAGGCAGAGGCCGTGCGACGGAACATGTCGCATAAGCGGTGGAATGTTCTCTATTTTTTTTTTTTGCGAGGTAGGCTTTCAATCTTGACGAGTTGGGGAGCCAAACTTGATGCATTCCAGAATGACATCTTGTGATCACCACAATTGCGTTAGCTATAAAAAGCACTTCATTGTCTGTCAAATCTGATCTGGTTTGGTGAGGCTACAGCAGTGATATGTATGCAAGGCTACGATGGACTGCATCATTCAGGTTATAAACCCGTGAAGTTTCCTCCTTGTTATTGGCTACTTCGGCAGCAGCAGCAGCAGCAGGTCAGGGAGCCGTCTGATGAACGAAGTTGTCCAATCCCATGTGGACCTAACCAACCACCACCTTCTACGGTTCTACCCGAAAGCAATATTTTACCCAGTGGCGGATGTACATATACTAGTTGAGAGGGCTTAGGCCCTCTGAGAATTCAACTTTTTTATCTTATGTATTATTTGTTGACAAGGGGCTCAACCCCACCTCAGCAAAAATCCTGGATCCACCACTGATTAGATCGCCGCCCCCCTCGCATCCATCAACCCTTGAAGTGACTCATTTCCATCCCCCCTCCACAATACAGCGCGAATTGTTTTTATTGCTTACGAAACGTGCGTGCACTTTTACACTTTGCAGAGGTCAAACAGTTTGCACTCGTGAAGCTTTTCACGTCCCGTTGCAAAATACAGCATATAGTTTCAGATGACATGCAACCAGCTACGGCTTACAGGTTTTGCATGTTGAGAAACTATACCAACTGTTGACAGCTCATGTTATACGCATCCACTTAACGGGATCCTTTGGAGTTTGCCTACAGTTCCTCTACGCGGCTACGTTATGCTGCATTAGTATGGCAAGGAGAGGCCCTTTGCCTTATTGCTCGTTTCTCAGCAGTAACCTCCCTACACAGAGGACTCCGGAACTTCTGTGGTGGATACACTGCGATTTTGGATGATAAGAAAAATCTGTACAACTTTGAGCTTTAAAAAGTCTACGTTTTCCAAGGTGATTTGAAGGATTTAATCCTGAAAAGGTCTGCTGGCTTGACGAAGGTTCACCTCTGGATGCACAAATAGACCGATCGGCGAAAGCCACTCAATCAACTTCAAAATTAGCAGTCAGCTCATATCGCGTCAGCTTCAGTAGGGACGCCCACAATGCCTCCTTTGCGTTCTTAAGCCTGGTAGCCGGACCAATCATATTCCAGCTAGGGAATGCTTCATCCAGCGTCCGTCTCTCCACTGAGAATATGAGCTTGAAATTAATTCTGCAATAAAATAATTAAGGAGTAATCAGTATTGGAAACCTAACCGAAAACAGGACGTAAGAAGAGCTAAACATTGCTAAAGTTTGGCCAAACGCACGGCAGGCACGACTGAGAAAAAATCTTCCTGACTTGACCTTCTAGAGACCTGCTAGGCAAGGGCTGATACTCACCGCTAGAAAAAGGTCGTGCATCTCATACCCGCAAAACTGCAGCACCACTTCAGTCCTGTGGCTCGGCCGCCCTAAAGCGACGGCCATTGAATCTCCAGGACGGAGGAAGGCCTTTATCCAACTTTTGCGAAGGTGCAGGAGGGACAGGCACTGTCTTGTGTCGCAACAACGACCGAGGAGCCGTTTTAAGAGGGGGGGTGCACCCCGCGGCTCGGTCGCGCAGGCGCGGATTGTATGAGGCAGTCCACTGCGACTGGTACAGAGCCCGGTGGTGCACAATGGCAGTGGAGCTCAGCGTCTGCTGCTCGCCGGAGCTACTCTTTGCGACCCCTGACTGGCTGCGAGTGGACAGCTTGCTGGAAGCGCGACTAGACGATGAATGGCACGGGCTGAGGGCGCCCTCGCTAGAGGCGGAGTGCGGGCGGCGCGGAGGAACATCGTTGAAGTTCCTGTTGCGCGGGGCCACGGCAGACGGGGCTTCGGGGGAAAGGGATACTGACTTCGAAAGCTCACTTGACCATCCTGTCGGGAGGGCTGAGCCTTGATTTGACACATCACCAACCTCCCTTGGCTTTGAATGGGAGTGACCAACCGACGATCCTCTCTGAAGTTCTGGGATAAAGCCCGACACCAGCTGCTGGCCATCTGTTCTGCAATGCAGCTGAATCCATGGATGTCCTGTGAGGCGAGACAAACAAAGAAGACGTCATTTAGCTCCATGTTGTTGGCAGTCCCCCATGTGTTGCGTTGCAGTAGCACTCCAAGAGCAAGTTGGTATCAGTAGTCAGAGCGGAAGCGAAAGGAAAATTCGCAGCCAACAACAGAGGAGTTTAGAGCTTCACCTTTCGCAGCTTGCGGAGTGATTCTTTTGGAAGGATCTAGGCAAAGCATCCTCCGCACAAGGTCCTTCGCATCGCTCGAGATACGACGCCATGGGCCAGTTTCAATGTTAAATTCACCAGATCGAACCTTTTCAAAAATAGCGTCACGCTCTTCCGCCCAAAATGGAGGGCTGCCTGATAGAAGGATATAGAGGACTACACCGACGCTCCACATGTCTGCTTCCAGGCCGTACGATCGGTTCAACACCTCAGGAGCTATGTAGTACCTGCAACCCAAGTGCCCGCGTGAGCGAAAGCCTCCCCGAGGAACTGTGCTGGTTGACTGCGGCAGGAGCAGCTTTCGATGAGCACAGCAGTTGCGACTTACGGAGATCCAACAATCTGCGTTAGTTCTGCACCCGGGTCGAAGAAAACAGCCGTTCCGAAATCCACAACTTTGATCATAGTATCTGACTGCTGCGACGTCAGTAATATGTTCTCAGGCTTTAAATCTCGATGCATGATTCCCTTGCTGTGGCAGTAATGCACTACTGAGAGCAGCTGCCGGCACACGCGGGCTGCATCCACCTCCGGAAAAGATCCCTTCGTCTGAATACGGTCAAAAAGATCCCCCCCTTCGCATAAATCCATGATGATATGAACACTCTGCAAGAGGCAACAGCACAGATTCAGATAAGGGTTTCGGGTGGCATCCACACACACAGACTGGACCCAACGCGGCCAGCTTACATGCTCATGTTTTCAGCATGAAGCCTGCAAGGCTGACTCTCGTCTACGGGATAACGAGGGCTTCGGTCTCACCTCGTCGTCTTCCGTGACAGCGCGCAGGCCCGCTATGGATGCGTGCCGACTCACGCGGCGCAGGGCTGCCACCTCCGACCGGAGTTCTGCCACGTCAGACGCGCATGTCATTCGGATTTTCGGCAGTGTCTTGCAAGCGTACGCTTCACCCGTCCGCCGGTCAATGCAGTGGCGAACCACGGAAGTCATTCCTTCGCCCAACAGCCGCCCGAGGAAGTACTTCTCGGTCACATCGCTGTAGGGCATGTTCAAAATGTGGGCCGAGGCCTTCTGAGGCTCCTCTGACTTCGTTCTTCGCAGGGGCGCAGGTTTCAGCCATTCGTCGTCCTGTCCATCATCCAGCGCCGCAGCACCCGGCTGCGGCAGGCGGCTGCGGAGGGGGCTGGTGGGGAGCGAGGCGACGGCGGCGGCCGTTGCCATGCGGACGCGCTCGCCTCCGGAGGTGGTGGCTCCGCTGGAGGGTCGCGGCGCGGGGGCGGTACGGCAGTCAGCGGCCATGGTGGACGAGAGGCGGGTGCGGAGGGGCGGAGGCGGAGAGGAGCTCCCTCGCTCCCTCCCGCGGGCCGTTGGCGCGAGTTAAGAGGGCGGCCCCGGGAGGGCCCTCCGCGGGCCCCGGGCCGCCCGGCGGCGCAAGCGACAAGCGCGAAATCACCTGCGGGAATCTGCCCGCCCGGCCGCGCGCCACGTGGCTCGGGCGGCGCCCCTTCGCCGGCCGCCGCAGGCGGTTGCCAACTGCCGCCGCGACGACCGGGAGGGGCGTTGACCGCGACCGCCCGCCGACCGACCGACCGACCGCCAACGGCCCCGCGATCGGACGTTACTTTTGCTCGTTATTTTTAGGAAAATTCTATTCTCACACCTTTTTTGTTTACACACAGACCTTTTTTCGAAGGGCAGGTTCTATTCTAGAAAAAAAGGGGTTGAAAACGAAAAATGCTTTTTTCACACCTTTCTGGAATCGCTACAAACCTTTTTCCGTCGGGCAGATTTTACCGCTGATTTTTTTTTTGGAGTGAAAAAAATATCGGCTTGCCCGAATCCGCTAGTAGCAGAATATCCGTCCGCCAAGAGATCGTTCGCAGGTGTGCGTCCTTCACACGTGCGGTGAGTCTCCACCGTCGACTAGCTCGCTGATCGCACCACGGCAGATCACCGTTCGATCTTCAGTCGGGCTCGGTTCCAGCGAATGGCACGGGCCCACGTGTCCTGCCAAATCCGGCTCAAACTGGGATTGTACAAAATCTGTACGGTCAGAGCTTCGAGGAAATGCAAAATATTGTACATTGAGTGCTTGAACCAATAAAAATCAACCACGTCAAAAAAACTACGTGGCAGATGGTGATTGGGACTAATTGTCAGCCGCCGCAGGCTGGCCGGTCCAGCTCATAATTTAGCGAAGATCTTGGGCCGAGGGACGCGCGCTCTAGCACGGGACACGGGGGCAGGAGCCATTCAATGGAACCGAGCCCGACTGCAGATCGAACGGTGATCTGCCGTGGTGCGATCTGCGAGTTAGTCGACGGCAGAGATTCATCGCACGTGTGAAGGACGCACACCTGCGAAACAATCTCTTGGCGGACGGATCTTCTGCTAATAGCGGATTCGGGCAAGCCGATATTGTTTTCTCTACAAAAAAAAAATCAGGGGTAAAATCTGCCCGACGAAGAAAGGTTTGTATCGATTCCAGAATGGTGTGAAAAAAGCATTTTTCGTTCTTAATCCTTTTTTTTCTAAAATATAACCTGCCCGTCGAAAAAAGGTCTGTGTGTAGACAAAAAAGGTGTGAGAATAGAATTTTCCTATTTTTATTTATTTACCGTACTACCAGCAGGTTTGAACTTTGAAATTTTTTAGATTTTGGATGTTCAAATGAATTTGCTGCGTTGTCCCCTTGCCTACCTCCTGTTGGCCGGCTTGCTTACTTGCCACCTTGGCTTGTTAGTTGGCTTTCGTCGAGCTTATCGAGAAAATGTTAATTTGAGGAGAGTAGTGGATGAATGAATGCGACCATGCAAGCACAGACTTTGTCGCTGGCCAGAACGCTGCAGACATTGGGGAAAGTTTTTGAATGTCGCGATAATTTTGTGGAGACCTTGCTTCAACGTTTCCCGACACTGTTACTGTCAATTCAGAGTTTTCAGTAATTGGATGGGAAAAAGACGAGTTTTGGAAGAGTCTGACCGCCTTTTCACTGGAAGGCATTCTTTATTGCAAACAGTTTGATAGTTTGAATGCTCATCGAGGGTCTATTTTGAGTAGTTTACATCAGTTCTAGAAGCCTCTTATTCAACTTTAGGACCATTACGGAAATAATAATATTTTTTATTTCATTTCTAATTTTGGTTCTTAGTTCAGCTTTCTTTTTTGTGGTTAAAACCCAGAACTTTGGGAGTTATGATTTGGAATTTACTTCTTGTGAGGAAGTTTCCAAATTATGATGGATTCTAAAATGGTGATATTTGGAGTGATTCATGAGGGATGAAAATGAGAATGGCGAGCTTTGGATGGGGTCTGCAATGCCTTGACGCAACTGGGCCTTTTACTGAGTAGTAGTTACATGCTGCAACAAAACGGTGTAGGTTGAGTGCATGACCGAGTATTTACTTTCGCAAATGCTTTTTAAGAGTTGAAGCACACGGTTAGGCCGTGTGGGTATGGGGAGGTCTATAGTTCAAACCTTGCTGGAGGCGCATTTGCTACATATGTTATGATTGTCAAATGAAAAAAGTGCTTTGACTGATTGGTAAAATCCAATGTTTAATATTTATAGAGTTTGCTTCTGTTTTTAAAGCAGTGTTATTAAGCCAACAACTAGAGTTATGTACATATGAAAAGATAGCCATTGTGAGTACAAAAGCAACTCATTTCACATTTTTGTTTAACCAAAAAAGGTATTGTTTGAGGCTTTTATGGTATCCCCGTAAATCAATCTTAAACTTTCCCGTGAATAAGCTGTTTACGATATTTAGGGGTTTTCCCGTATTTGAAGAGGCCTGGCGATCTGTACTGCGAAAAGAAAGGTGACTGATGACTGAAACTGATGGTTTTTGCCGAACCTGTTGCGAGTCAACTGTGCGAAAAGGGCAAGTCCACTTGACGGACGTACCGACCGTACAGCTCGTTCGCACAAACTCGTCCGCATCCAAAACAGGGGCCGAAAGGCTTGTGCGGACGGACGTCCGCACATGATCCGTCATGAAGGTCCTGCCCGCCCGCCCTGTCTGACGTCCGCCACCCTCCGCCTCCTCCAGTCCCCCCCCGCCGCCTGCCGCCTGAGGGCGCGACCCGCAACACGACAAGGATCTCGGCGGCCTGCGCGCGTGCGAAGTTGTTGGAGAGTCGCGAACGCGGCAAACGCGGGGTGCGGACGCGGTCACGTCACGTCACTTCATGATCACGGTTACGCTCGGAGGCGCAGTTTTGACGGACGTTCACTCCAAAAGTTGCGAACCGTACGCCGTCGGTAGTAGGGGGGTAAGACTTAAAACATGGCCAAATCAATTTCGTATGCCTGCCGGGCGTATTTCGTATTGTACGGCGGGGAAATTCAGTAACAGCGCCGGAGTCCTAGGTTTGGAGCCCCGCGAATTCAGCAGAGCAATTTCGCAGCCGTTCGCACCTCTTTTCCGCACCGCCGCGATCCCTCCGCCGCTGCAAAATGCGCCGCGACGCGCCGCGCGCCGCCCGCCGCCCGCCGCCCTCCGTTTTGTCGTCACGCGCGTCACCACCGAGCGAGCGGCGTCCCGCCGGCGGCGGAGAGGCGCTCGCACCTGCGTGACGCGCATGGCGACAAGGCGCGGCACGATGATATTACCACATCGGCGGCGTGCGAAATTTGCAATTCAGATGCCTCCCAGAGATCCCTGAATTGGACGTGCGAAATTGAGCCTTTCTTGTGCCAATTTCGCACGCCCGGAAAAGCCGGTTTCGTAAGCCCAAAAATCCCCGAACGGTACGTCTAAGGGAAACCTTTTTAATTGAACATTGAACAATTCCAGGAAAAAATTCAATTGTTCAAAATATTGGCAGTAGGGTAGTATGAATTTCTTTAAGCTTTCGTGTTGTACCTTTTCTTTATTGAAATTGAAATCCGTTATGTTAATGATTCTGAACCATAAAGAAAATGAACATCGTAAAACGGAACAGGTTGAGAAAAAAAGAAATTAAAGATTTTGGCTTCTCAGAAAAAAGGAACTTTCAGAATCAGTTTCTCAAAACAAACCTCATATTTGTGAACACAAACATTTTGAGAAATGAGAAATGAGATATGAATTTCTATTTT
This sequence comes from Zygnema circumcarinatum, assembly GCA_037447605.1. Classification (NCBI taxonomy): domain Eukaryota; kingdom Viridiplantae; phylum Streptophyta; class Zygnematophyceae; order Zygnematales; family Zygnemataceae; genus Zygnema; species Zygnema circumcarinatum. The sequence goes on from CM074815.1 coordinate 2,410,784, forward strand.
TTTTCTCAATACAAGTTTTTATAGAGAACCAATTGAACATTGAACAATTAATTATCATTTGTGCTCAATTTCAAAAAAAAAAATACGGAAAAAATGGGGCCCGGGTTAAGCGGATCCCTCAAATCGCACGGAACCAACGTGGCATAAATTGGAATCCACACGTGCGACTGAACGTGTTGACTCTTTGAACATTTTCATTAAAACTTTTCGTTTTCTTAAATTGAAAAAGTTTCGACCTCGAGTGGTCAATGTTCAACCCTATTCAAAAAGATTGAGAATTGAGACATTATGTAAACTCGTTTCTCAAATTTTCAACCTGTTCGGTTTTACGGTACGGATTTTGATTTCGCGCACTACGGTTCGTTTGAAGGTACAGTACTTTTTCGAATGCAGTACGGTACTGTACTTTGTTTGAACGTCCATTTCTGCGGAAACACATGCGGTGCCAGTCTCGAGCGCGGGCCCACCCCCCCCTCCATAAAGGCGCGGCCCCGCGCGATCCCTCGTCGCGGCGCGGCAGCGTCTCCCAACGGCCGCGGGACCGCCCTCGGGTGACGTCAGCCCTGGCACGTCGACCGCGGCCGTCAAGGAGGGAAGCTTCGCCTCCCGCACATTCTCTGACGTAGCAGGTCACCATTGGAGGATGTTCGACGACAGTGGCCAATAGGCAGGACGAGGATGGCATTGATCTCGCGATGGCGATGCCATAAACACAGGCGGCGTACTCCTGTGTGTAATAATAATTGGAGACACGCGCAGCGAGCGTCGGTTGAAATGCGCGGACGACATTTTCAAAGGGCGTGACGCGACGCGATGACCGCAGAATCGCACGGCCGCGATCGAATCGGTTGAAAAAACGGGCGACGGCCGCGCGCACTCGAGCGAGGGCGGCGAACGCCGCGCGACACGTGGCCACGGCTCGCAAAGCGTGGAGCGATCCGTGGGCTCCGTCCACTCTCTCGGGAAGGGACGCGGCCTCGCTCGCTGGCCGGGCCCGCAGAGGGCGCTGGAACCGCGCTAGAGCCGCGCTGGAGCCGCGCTGGAGCCGCGCTGGAGCCGCGCTGGAGCCGCGCTGGAGCCGCGCTGGAGCCGCGCTCTTGCGAGGAGCGGCCGTTCCTGCGCGCCCCTCTGCCCTCAAGTCCGGCTCCAAGCTGAAGCGGACATGTGAAAGGCTCCTCATTTTTGGGGTGAAACTAGTTTCGGATTGGATTTCCAACTTAGCACACAAATCGGAACCGAGGAACAAACCTGAGAAGGGATTGTAACGTAAGTGCTCGTTGACTTCGTGGGCTTTCACAACTTCGGGTGGGTTGCCAAGAGGGGGTGTCAATCTTGCTCATACATATTTACCGCATGATTCCTTCCTCTTCGCAAGTTCCCAAACCATCTCCAATTGCACATCAGCCTGTTTGAGTTCCACCAGCGCAACAGCCATGTTCTTCGTTTGCTCAGTCGCACGCCCCGTCCCCGCGCCGCCACTTCCGCGCACCCCTCTGCCGCCGCGGCGCACCCGCCCTCCCCCGCCACGCTGGCAGGGCCTGGAGGCGCGCCCGCCAGGGGCGCTGCTGCTCCCCCACGTCGTGCAAATCCGGTGGTCTACATTGATAGCAGGGAAACGAAAAGCCATGCCATGGATCGATGAATGTGCATGCAAATCTAATGGGCGGACAGTGTTCCATCCATCAGTTATAACTCCACCCTGGCTGAAGAAATCTCATACCATTACAGTTCGTGCAGAAAAAACAGGTTGCTTATGGCATGCTTTTGTGCATATTAAGCAAGGTCTCTAACCACCGGCAGACACTCGTGCCAATGTCGAGCCAATCTCTACAATACACATTGCTGCAGTCGTCTGAAGAACAATGTCCGAGAAGGTCGAAAAGGAGGAATGCAGAGGACCGGCAGGGAGTAGACGAATCTGCACAGAAAATGGAAGCCATACTGACATGTTGTGAACAAGGCAACCGTTGGAAGCGCGGTAAATCGCTGCGTCAGTGGACTCATGCTCAAAATGAGCCCGGCAGTATCAGATTTTCCTTACCCATTGAACTGTTCAGTTGTTATCCTCTCTCTCGTTGTGTTGGAAACACCTCCTCGGCTTCTCGCCCTTCTCCATTCTCGCCCAATCTTCATCCCAGCACATCTTATTTTCACTCTTTTATTCTTTGTTTTTGTCCACGAAGCGTATGAAAAGGCCGTGGAAAATTACGTTCAGAACGAGAAACAAAGAGCTGCTGAAGGCTTACCTTGCCTATGTGAAAGGAATTTTTTTAATAACATGCTAAAGACGCACAAAGTGACGAAGTGAACTTTCTTTCATGATTGAGTGGAAGAGATGCAGAAAGCAGTACGTTAGAACATACTATAGCGATGATATGCGTCGGTGCAATCGTGAGGCGTTGGAGCTACTCTAAAAAATCAACGTCAATAACCGCGCTGCTACTGGCTATGCAGTTTTTGCGCTTTTAGGCTTTTTAGGGTTTAATCCTTTGATGTTCATCTCTCCCTCTCGTCTCTTCCTTCCCCTCCTCTCCATCTCACTTTCTCTTCCATCAGCCTGCGCCTTCCTCTCATTCCATCCTCTTCCCTGCAATCCCCTCCCTCCCTCCCTCCCTCCCTCGGGTCCCTTCAGCCTTCCCCCCGCGGCAGTGCAGTCAGTGGCGCTCCATGCGGCCAACGCCGTTCCGCACCGCTCCCGCCCCGGCCCAGTGCGATCCTGCCACGTCGCCGCCCCCCATTGGGCAAGCCGCGCGCGCCGCCGCGCGGACCAATCGCGGCGTGTCGGTGGCGTGACTTTTACGCTGCCTCCTTGCCTTCCCGCTCGCCTCCCCCTGCCCTCCTCCCTCCCCCTCCCCCTTTCCGATCGTTTGCTCGCTTGAGATGAAGCTGAGCTGCGAGGCTGTACTCCCGAGCGCGCACGCGCCAAGCCTGCCAAGCAAGGAGAACTCGCATGTAGCGCTCTTTCCCAGGGCGCCATCCAATCTGCTGCAGCTATATAAGCTCGACGAGTCCCAGGAGCTCGGCCATGGCTGCTGGGGAATAGTCAGAGTATGCACATTGCGTAAAACGGGTCAAAAATGGGCATGCAAAACCGTCATGAAGAGCAGCCTGCCGACTGCAGAGGATGTAGCAGCCTTGCTTTCGGAGGTAGCAGCAATGCAGGACCTTGAGAACCAGCTGCACGTGGTGCAGCTGAAGGAGGTGTTTGAGGATGAGAGGTCCGTGCATTTAATCATGGAGCTCTGCGATGGGGGCGACCTTTTTGATAAGATTGTAAGCAAGGGAATGCTCCTGGAGGACGAGGCCAAGGTACTGTTTCGACAGATCGTTAGAGGAGTTGCGGCATGCCACGGGAGAGGATGGATGCATTGTGATCTCAAGCCTGAGAATGTTCTCCTTTCAAAATCTGGGCTTGCAGGTGAAGGGGTGCTCCCGCAAGACCTCACGTGCGAGCAGGAAGGCCTTTTTCTTGACAGCGAAAAACATTGTGAGGAGGCAGTGACAGTGAAACTCGCAGACTTTGGGCTAGCTGTGGATACGAGGAAAGGAAAGAACCATGGGCGAATTGCAGGCTCGCCATTCTACATGGCGCCCGAACTCGTGAAGGGCCAACCTTATGGCATGCATGCAGATGTGTGGTCTCTTGGTGTGGTGCTCCATACAATGCTCGCCGGTGCCTTTCCCTTCAACGGCAATACGACTGAGGACGTTTTCTCTTCTATCAAGAAAGGGCGTTTGACGATGGCTGGATGTTCCTGGCAGACTATTTCTCCTGAAGCGAAGCATTTAATCAGACAAATGTTACAGATGGACCCCACGAAGCGGCCACGAATATCTGAGCTTTTAGACCATCCTTGGATTTCTGAGGCGAGTATGAATGAGCCTGCCCGGACATCCCCGTTAAAGAAGGACCTGCATGTGAAGAGAGGAGACGGGGAAGAAAGCCGAAGGTTTTGGAAGGGAGGCTCGAAGCTTCTATGGGAGGTTTCCACGTGGCTTCCAGCGCTCGAAACAATGGAAGTGCCCTCCGGCCTCTCTGCGGCTCTGGTGGGGATGGCTCAGAGTGCAGCTTCGTGCTTTAGGAGATAGTCGAGGTGAGGTGTCGAAGCGATAAGCAGTTGCAAGTGCTCTTGCGATGAGTTTGCAGCCGTTTCTGTCTCGTGAAGGAGACGAGGCCACAGCTTGTGGTGTTGGTGCTGCAGTTGGTGTACAATGTATATGCTAGTCGTGTCTACGAACGCACACTTTGGCCATTACTCGTGGTTAATTGTGTGAGAAAGAACAACGAACTGGCAAGGGGTATTTTTTCAGAAAGTAGAGTCAGTTAAATAGGCTAGTTAAGTAAAGTTCACCTTCCAAAAACCTGTGGAATCAGAGGCAAAGCAAACCTTTGTCAGTAAATTATGGCACTTGAAGATGGCAAAAGCATTGCCAATATGTAATCAAAACGAACGAAGACCTGATTCCTTTGTGAGAGTGATCCTTCGATGAGCTCCTTCCTCACTGAATAATTGCCAACCTTTACGTTACGATTTGCTCTTGACCATCCATATGTGCCATAATTCCCTATGCACTAAAAGTGCTCTTTGGCTAGCAATCGAGGACCTCGGGTAATTTCGGTATGATCTTGCGTTGACCACCGCAGTCGCCTCTTCCGCCAATGTCAGCTGCCTGCTCTCAGACTGCTCTCTTTCGGTTGGTGACGATGGAAGTAGATTTACTCTCTCAAAAGAAAGGCAGGACAGGCTGAGTCAGACAGCCTCGTGAGTTCCGAGACACTTGAGAGGAGTTCGTGGGATGTATGTGAGTTGAAGTTTTTGCAACACTAAAGGAAAAGCTACCGCAACTGAAGTTGTCGATCGCGAGTTGAGATGCGCAAACCAATCCAGCAGCCGCCATGCCGGAAGCTGATTCTGAACGTGTCTGGGTAGGGGTGTGCCCTTGCATGGCTGGCCTTGAACTGAGCTCCATGGGACGTGAAGCTAACTCGTGTGGTGGCTGTATCTGCAGCCTGAAAAAATGGCTGAAATTATCTTCAAAAGGAGATGCAGGCGATGGGGGTTCAAAAACCGCAGTGGCCGTTTGTGCTCATGCGGTCTCGTGTAGGTTCGGTCAAAGTCGTGCATCCACTGCAAGTATGGTGCTAATGTTTCGCGCCCTTGCAGCCGTCAAACACACGTGTGCACACAGACAGATAGTGGGAGCGAGGACTTTTCCATTGGTGTTCTAAAATCTTGACGAGTAACCAATTATAACTCAATTCGATCAAGGCATTACGTGACAATTATTCCCGGAGGTCAGACTCCTAAGATTTCTCAACTTTTATGTACAAGCTGGTCCGGAAGGGAGGATACTCCTGACACCTTCTAAAGATGTATTTTTTACCTTTTTGTTCCTAACATCTCAATCAGATGTCCAATTCGAACTTGTATGAATATTCTAGGAACCCATTTTCAGCTTTAAAACTTTTGAATTCTACATCCTCAGGAAGGTCCAACACTTTGCGCCACTTCGTGTGCCCTGCAACGCCGATTTCCGGTCTCTCCCCCCCCCTGCCCGCCACCGGCCAATCAGCTTCCAGCGCCACCAGCCGCTCTCGGCCGTCGATCGTCTCGATCGCACATGTGATCGCCATTTTCGCGAGCTTGCGGTGTGGCGCTAGTTTTACCTCTTCAAACAAAACCAGTCCGAACCTAAACCTCACCACGAAGTCGGGCAGTGCCATCGGGAAGACGACGTCGTTATTGGGACCATCTCTCGGACATGTCTCCACAGGATGGCCATGGATGTGATTCCAACACTCGCCGGCGACCTCGGAAAAGAGCTCGTTGCTCTTTATACTGCAAGGAGGGGCCACCGTGCAAGAAAAGAAAGGATAAAAAGATTGCCAGGAAAGCTCCATACTATACATATGCAACAGGAATGTTCCATGCATGATCTCGAGGAAGCACGAGAGCTCCATGCATTATGCAGTATTCATGCATTATTGGGAATATCCCAAACGTGAAGCATTGTCATTAAACTTAAGCCAGTTGCTCTGCGTCCTATTCCCTTTGACGACCCATGCGAGTAATGAAGCTGTTCATCACCGCTGTTTAGTTCAAGCACTCAAGTCACAGGTAGGACTGTTTCACAACTTATCGACACATAAAAAACTGGAAATAATAACTGCAGAAGATTAATTTTAAAAACAGAGTCAATTTTTTTTATTCTGCTCAGAAGATTTCTCATCAAAATTTGGAAAATTGCACTGTGGCGGTGAGTGTCGGCGAGAAGAAGAGGAAGCAGAAGATGGGGAGGGAATTGGGCTACTTTGGAACGACTGTAGGTCGCCAGAGTACTTTCATGGCACAGAACAACGCCAGACATGCGTGCTAAGCGACGAGAAGAGAGAGAGAGGGAGAGAGAGAGAGAAGAAGAGAAGGGAAGGGAAAAAAAGCTCACCTCATGCTGGCATCAAGCTCGCTCACCCGAACCAAGATCAGGAGGGGCACCGACTTTTCCAGCAGCTTCCCCCTGAACATCGGCAGCTCCCCCAGCATCTCCATGCATGACTGAGAAGACCTTTACTACGTGCAGCGTAGGGAAAATTTTCACATGTCTATTTTTGACATGACAGTTCATCTTATTCACCTTAAATTAATCGATTTGGCACACCTTTCGCAGTTCAGGGTTAATCCACATTTGTACTACAGAAACCTGCCTGGAATGCGAGCATGCATTCCTGTTCCTTGGATGCTTTTCGGGGTTGGCTATTGCCCCCCCCGGGGGCGGCCACTGACCCTTTCTGCGCGCGGCCGAGATCAAAGCGGATGCGCGCGCCCCCCGAAACCGTGTGCGCTTCGGCCTCCGTCGTGGTGGCGCCCTGAGAGAGAGAGAGAGGGAGGGAGAGAGAGGGAGAGAGGGAGAGAGGGAGAGAGAGGGGGAGAGGGAGAGGGAGAGGGAGAGGGAGAGGG
>CM074815.1:2418691-2462539 GCA_037447605.1 Zygnema circumcarinatum
GGGGGGGGGGGGGGGGGGGGGGGGGGGGGGGGGGGGGGTGTGAGGGGATGGAATGTACATGAAAGCAGGAAGTACATGGAACATTGGAAGGAAACAAAGGGGTCCATAGTTCTGTGACGTTTCACAGAACTCAGCTCTAACATCGATTATGAAATAGCAAAGTCAGCTTTGAGGGAATTCCTGCGTTTATATGGCATTCATACAGACGCATTCCAAAACCATGTGCCATGTTCTATGCAGTTGAATGAGTTGGCCTTGCTGCCTGCACGCGTTTGGGGGTAGGCAAACAAAGACATCTTCAGTGAGATGGAAGTCAGCTCGCACCTGTACACTTTCAGCCGCCGGCATTTGTAGCAGGCAGTAAAATGACCCCGCTACAAGGCCGATCAGAAACATTAGGCCAAGAACGAGCCATCGTAGAAAACTATTTTCCGGGCTGCTTTCGGATTCGTCGAAGGCCAATGTAACTGCAACATTTTCCGGATTGGCAGTTACGACCTGCACAATCTCTGTATCTGGTAGAAGGACTGTTTCGTTCGACTTGCTGACAACATAGTCGCTGGTTTGGGTAGCTGTTCCCCCCTGCAGATTGTAAACACTCGCAGTAGCCGGCATCCTTTCATCGGTGAGGGTATCTGCTACAATGCTTCCGGAATCAGAATGACTTGAAGTGACTTCCAGTACATTCAATTCTGCTGTTGCATCGTTTGAATTCGAAACAAGTACTCGCCGAAGTGCAGGCCGTCGAAGGTCGGAATGAATCCTAGACTTGAAAAGTCGTAGCAATTCGGTCCAGAAGAACTTGCCATATTGTGCATCGACGATGGGAGCCATTATTGAGAAGGAATGCCTGTCAAAAGCACAGCAGAAAGAGGAACGGAAACTTCATAAGTTTCTAAACTTGCTATTTCCATAATTGACAAAGCACCTTAGCACGTTTAAGCTTTTGCTGCATTCTCCTTTCGCATTCTCCTTTTCACTGTCCATCCATCCGCACAAGGCAAAACTGAACCCTCCTCACCATCGCGCTTCGCTCAAATCTGCCGAAATCTCGCCACTTGATCCGACGGCCCACAGGAGGTCCACTGGTTGCGTGCGCAAGTAAGCGATTTCCTTTGTGCCAATTTTCTGCTCAAACCTGTCGTCGCCAAAGGTCACACGATCATGCTATTTAAGTTAGCATGTGCATATGTTTTTTAGTTAGTTAGTTAGTTAGTTTCACGTGTGTTAGACATGATCTCGAGGATGCAAGCCATGTGAGGAAGAGCCTTAGTTTATCTTTCGCTTTGTACCATACAGAAAAGAGATGCACAATTAAGCTAAGAATTTGCGATTGAAAATCTTATGTACCAACTAAGTTCATTCTTGCAAAGAACTAACTTTATGTTCTCCCTCGGCGCAATTCATTTATTCTCGCTGCAAGTGTTCTTCACAGTCCTTCACACTATGGTCTTTATAAGCTGTTAAAAGCGTCCCTTTCTGCATCGAACTTTCCATACCCGCCTCCATTGAGTACATTATCATTCAGTTATGCTTTTCCCCATTGAAATTAAGCATCCTTGACACTTCCTTCTGTAGTTAGGACAGTGGCGTGTTGGAAGGGAGGGGTGGGGAATTGAGGGAAAGTGAACGAAAAGAGAGGACTCGCACCTTAACGAGATTTTGCCATTTTTGGCTTCTGCAGAAGCTTCCTTCACAATCAACCTGAACAGTTCAAACCTAAAAATTAGAACAAGAAGGTCGTCGGTTATGATGTTGAAGTGAAAGCAATTTCATTTAGGGAAAGGCTTAAAAATTCGCGTAAAGTGCAATCAGTCACAAGGGGGGACAGCTGCCTGAAGTATCTCCCACCTCTCAGCCGGCCTTGTGCATGCACTGCCGCTGCTCTTCAGAGCGACTGTCACAATTCTAGTTGTGCCACCTGGCAGCTGCTCAAGGATCAGTCCTGAACTGTCTGCCACGTGTTCCCCCGGGGCGAAGATAAGGCCCATCCATCCGCCTGTGCGGGCTTCCACTGCGAATCGAATGCTGTCATCGGTGTACTGCCAATGGACCGACAACCTGCAAACTCGACGCGGGCTGCTTGCATCAGAGGGGGGCAAGGGAGTGGCTTCAGGTGGAAAAAGGAGGGAGAGGAAAGGCCAAATGAATATATATATGGGGCACTGAAAGAGCGGAAGAAAAGAGAGAGAGAGAGAGACAGAAGGAGAGAGTAAGAGAAAGAGAGAGATACAGCGACCCCTGAGCAGCTTGCCAAAGGCCAGATCTAACGCAATTATTGAGCGTTCAGTGCCACAGGTGCAGTGCATGGCCATGACCAGCTCTGCCTCCCTCGCTGCGCGCACTCACCTGAAGCTGCCGGTCGCCTCGTGCACGCACTGGAAGCCCTCCAACCACGAGGGGGCGCATGGGCTCTCCTTGGCTAAAGTCAACGTTGAATGCCACATGGCAAGGAAAGCAGCCATCACGATACTGCCAGATGGAAGCCTGTGCTTTCCCCGACGAGACATTCCCCTCTCGCGCTTCATCCCTGCCTGAGCCCGAGCACTCACAGTGATACACTGAAGCTCACTGCTCCGCAGATCTGGATTCTTTTTTACGAAACCAACTTTTTCTACCTGCCTTTCCTCTTTTCTCCACTCCCTCGCCCTCTCACTCCCGCCCTTTCCTGCAATTCCCTAGCTTGTCTTCCCTACTTCCCTCGCTGTCTTCTCTGTGTTCCTCTTCCTCACCTTCTTCCGTCTTCTCTTTTACTCGTTCTCGTGCTTTTAATTCCCTGTCTCTACTCTTCTCATTTCAAAATCTTCTCTTCAGGGCGACCTGAAATTTAAGGAACTTGACGGGAAATCTCAATGCCACTGCAGGCGCTCCCGTGATGGAAAATCCGCGCATGCAGCACCTCCGGTGCAATGCAGCCTTCCGCCTTTTCCCTTCACCGAGACAGCCAGCACCTCTCTCCCTCCCTCTCTCCCTCCCTGCTGCTTCAGCATAGCCCCTCCACGAGAGCCGAGCCTTCAGCGCTCGCTCGGCTCCCCTTCCGCCTGCTGTCCACGCGTCGCCTGCTCATTGGGCCCAGCCACATCCGCGGCTTCCTCTTCCCGCCTCCCCATGGCGTCCGCCACGTCACGTGCCAGCAGGAATGCGCGCGCGCGATGCCGGCTAATGGGAAGGTACCACGTGGCACGGACATTTTTTATCACGCGCGGCCCTCGGAGATCAGAACGAGTATGTCGCTAGCGTCGTATCGAGGGCCTCCGGACGGTGGAGATGTTGCCACGTGACCATCGATCCTTGCCGCGGGCCGTGTCCGTCAACGTGTCGCCCGCTCGGAACGGTGTGGTCGACTGGTCGGTGCGCCCTCCCGCGCGCCACGTGGCGCTGTGCGTGCGAATGGGCGCCCTTATCGGCGCGTGTGGAGCGTCCGATGGCGGTCAACGCGGCGGAGCGCTGACCAGATCGACGGTGGCCACCTCGCCGCAGGCCGCCCTCCACCCTACCTGTTGCCCGCGGGCCTCCAAAAGCCCAAGAAGCTTCAGGCTTGTCCGTACTTGAAGCTTTCCTTGGAAAGGGCGCAGCATTCCTCTGTCAGTCAGGGGCACTCGAACCTCACTCAGGTCCGCGATGAGGGAGGGGGAGCGCACGCGGACTGTGAGGCTGTGCGAAGAAGCTCGCCCTCTCCTTACACCGAGGGGGGTTGACGGGCTGGTGAGGCCATACTATTTCAGCATCTTAGTGTGTCTCTCTCTTTCACCCCTTATTCCGGTGGATAGAGTAAGCCGGCTGGGGGCTCCCAACATCAGTGGCGGATCCAGGATTTTTTCCGAGGGGGGCTAAGCCCACTTTCAGCATAAAATACATAAGACAAAGTAAAAAAAAGTTGAATTTTCAAAATCTGAGGGGGGGGGTAAGCCCTCCCAACTCGTATACGTAGGTCGTCCACGGCCCATCAGTCATGCTGAGCATTTACTGTCTCAACATCTTCGTGAATTTGTTTAGCTAGCCCTCATCCTCTATCGCTCTCCTTAACGGAGCAGCAGCTGATAGAGGAAATTTAGCCTTTCTTATGCGAGGTTCTGGTGGTGGCACCATGACGCAGGTACATTAGGTTTAGATAGTAGAACTCCGCACATACTGGTGCCTACTAATCTTCGTTGTCTCGGAGCTCAGAGACAACTTAGCGTGCGTGGAGGCGTCACGTGTAGTGGCGGACCTACATCTACGAGTTGGGGGCTTAGCCGTCCTGAGATATTGAAATTCAACTTTTATTTTACTTTATGTTATGTATTTTATGCTGAAAGAGGGCTCAGCCTCCCCTGAGCAAAGATCCTGGATCCGCCACTGGTCACGTGGCCAGGGGTAGCCCGTGGCATGGTGTTTCTATCCCGCGCTGCACGGTCCTTCCATATAGACGTTGCAGGCCACGGGGTGCAGTCGGGTGTACGGAGCTGCTAGACATCGCAATTGGCTGGAGCAACTTATGGCAGGACTGGAAAGGGTGCGAAGTTGCCCGATGAGTTCTTAGGGTCTTCTGTTCTGGTCTTGGGGCTGGGCCGTGTATTTTTGTAAGCGTCTTAGTCTTGGAATGGATTAAGATAACAATTTTTACTAGGGTTAGCAGGCTTTCAGTTTGTAGGCTTTGCTATTCCAACGGTGCATGAACAGCATCGCGTGGCGAGGGCGGTTCCGATGCGCTCTCATGAAGTTTCATTAGTGGAGGAGGAACCTTCTTTCCCGACACCCTTTGAGGCTTGCATGAGTCGTTACGTGGGGAGCTGGTGTTATGATGCTGCAAGAGAATATGGGCAGGGATGTGGAAAAATAAAGTGAATTATTTCGTGCTTGAAGTGAGCATTCCCCCATTTGGCAACATTTGGAGGCACGAAAGTGGGGAGAAATGAATGGGAAATAGGAGAGCAGCGAGCACAGGTTCGACTTCAAGACTTCGTACAGCAACGGAAGCTGTGTACAGTGGAAAGAATGGAGAACGCTTTTCAAAGATCATGAAAATGATAGCTAACGTAGTGATTGCCGCAAAGAGAAAGGAAAGTCGGAAGTCGAGGGAAGTCGGTGATTGGAGCAAAAAGGAGCACGTGGATGACAATGAGTGACAGTTCCATAGAGACCTTCATGTGCTGCTTTGCTTTTAATTCTTGTCGTAACATTTGCTGACTGATGTATGAGAGGGTTTTGTGTGAGTGTAACGATGCGCGACTCGCCAGTTTACAGAGGATCAACAAATAAATTTGTGTTCTTCTGCAGAGGTTCCCTTGTTGCCACTAGGGTGTTCCGCTGCTCTCATAAATGATTACTTTCACAATTACTTCACGTGTATCTGCGAAGGGAATGAGTTGGAACTGGTGCTGGATGACGGGATGCAAGTGAATGGCAGGACGTGATATGTAACGTTGGAAGAGAGCATGCCTCAGATAACTGGTAAAAACGGTTCCGCAAGGTCTGAAGAGCCTCAAATCTCCAAAGCAGTCGATGATATGAAACATTTGCACGATAAATAGCAGACAATTTTTTGGTAAGCATAAAGAACTCTCCAGGATCAACCAACGATTGGGCAGTTGAGCTAATCCACAAAACTATCTCAGCACGCTTGGATTACCTTACGTTTTCACCACGAACAACGCTTCTTACAGCGACGGCCTCATCCATGTTTCTTTCTTCCGTTGCACACTCTGGTGAAGTCATCACTTCTGGTGAGCACATCAGTAGAAAAAGTCAGCAGACTATTGCCAATAACCCATGGAAATGAGGGACCAGAATGCCCTTAGAGATCAAACATTTTAATCGGAGCCCTGATCAAACTCCCGGATAGCCCTACTTCGGTATCCGAGCTGTGACGGCTCCTGCCTCGATGGCCTTGATCAATAAAGAGGCAGGCGAGCTGTGACTGTAACCGCGCAACCACGCCGGCGCCACCACCGACACGTTCGGTGGCGAACGTCGCGCGCGGGGGCGTCTGCGGCCTCCTCGCGGGGCCTCGCTCGCGGCCGGCGCCATAACCGCCGCGCGAAGCGAAGCCCTCAGTCTTCTTCCAGTCGCCGCCAGGCGGGCGGCCGCCCCCCCGCCATGAGTGCTCCGCGGGGGAGCGGAGGCCGCGGGCGGTTAGCGGCGGCCTCGCCCTAATGAGCCGCCGCCGCCGCCCGGGCGGCCGGAGCCAATCGGCGCGCTGGCGGGCCACCCGCCCCACGGGCCGACAGGACATGACGTGGCGCGTCAAAGCGCGGATTCGGCCGGCGACCAACGGCGGCCTTCAAGCCCCAGATAGTGCCAGCTGGCGCGCGGTCGGCCGCGTGGCGGGGGGCAGGCCCTCTGGGGCTGGTCCCTGTGGGTCCCGCATTGAGTGGCATGCCATGAAATGCCATGAAATGCCATGAAATGCCATGCCATGCCATGCCATGCCATACATGCATGCCCATCCCGTCATAATGGCCCTCTCGGCGCGAGTCGCCCTCCCTCCGTCCTCCCGCGCCGGTTCCATGCGCGGTCGGCGCGCGGCAGTTACGCGCGCGCCCCGGGCCGCCCGCCCGCCCTCCCGCACGTGCGCCGACTCCCAGGTGCCCGCGCGCGGCCGCCCGCCCGTGGTCGGCGGCGCGCCGGCGGTTCGCGGCCGTACCGTACGGTGCGGGCCGGGCCCTGCGCGCGCGGGCGGGCGGTAACGGCGCGTTAACGCGCGGTGCTGCGTGACATGACGTGACGTGACGGGGCGCGGCGTAACGGGCGGAAACGGCCCGGGGTGGGGGCCAGTGGGCGCCACGTGCCGGGCGGGCGGGGGGGTGAGCTGGGGGCAGCTGGCGGCTACTACCCCCCTCAGGCCGCCTCCGCACAGCCGCAGGGAGCAGCCCGCGGGCCCGCCCCGCCGCGCAGCAAGCCGCGGCGGAGAAAGAGGCGAGGACCGGCGCTCACCTCCCGGAGGAACTGGAGGCTGAGGAGGAGGACGAAGGGGACTTCGCGCAGACAGACAGGCCCGCCACTCGTGGTGTGTGGCGTAAGTAGAGCAGGTAGTTTCAGAAGTAGGATACCATGGGTGCACCATCACTGCCTCAGCACACGCGCTTCCAATCGGAGTGTAGAGCATACGTGCTGCCCGAGGAAATGATGGTGGATCCCGCAGACTATGTGAAATTACCGTATGCGCGGCTGCCAGCGGTTCTTCAGAAACTGAAGACACATATTCTGGGGATTCCTTATAACAATATAGAGGAGAGGTATATTATTGGTCCTGAACTCGGAGCGGGCCTTGCGGGTGTGATACGCTACTGCGTGGACCGATACACAGGGGAGGCCCTGGCATGCAAGACTCTGCCGAAAGGGCAAATGGTTTCTATTGCAGACATAGCCTCTGTGCGCACAGAAGTGCTCGCACTGCGGAGGGCGGGTAATCATCCAGCTGTCGCGGGTATGCGGGCTGTGGCGGAGGATGAAGAGGTGAGCGGGACACTGAATGCTGGAGGTCTTTCCAATTCAGAATTGTACATTGGTTGTTTTCGCTCAGCTGCGAACCACTCCTGACATGAACATCCTTGCCTGTATGTGATATCCAGCATGTCCACATTGTCATGGAGCTCGGTGAAGGGGGTGACCTTTTTGACCGCATCCAGCAGCGCGGCCGGTTCACAGAGCGCAATGCAGCACTTCTGTGTCGTTCGCTTTTCTCTGTTGTCCACTTCTGCCATAGTAAGGGCTTGATGCACCGCGATATCAAGCCGGAAAACATCCTCCTGACATCCTCCCACTCGGACACGTCAATCAAGCTTGTCGACTTTGGACAATCTGTGTTTATCAGACCGGGGATGAAGTTGACCCATCCCATTGGAACACCGTGAGTACTTCCTATCCTTTTTCCGGGATGCTAAGATGCATTGGCGGTGCTAATACATTGAATGCAGGTCTCTTTAGTGGAGACGTTTCCTGCTTTTGCTGGTCCATGCGATGGAGCTAGAGTCAGGGGCCACATTTTGTTGTCTGCATTTTCTCGACCTGCAGTCTGTCTTATCAGTTCTGCCCTTACTTTGCAGGTATTACATTGCTCCCGAAGTCCTGGACTGCTCGTATGGCCTGGAAGCCGACGTATGGAGCTTAGGAGTTGTGCTGTACGTCCTGCTTTGCGGCGTGCCTCCTTTCTGGGAAGACAGCCAGGAGGAGACCTTTGAAAAGATTCGAACAGCGGCCTTAGACGTAGAAAGTGGACCTTGGAGAGAGATTTCAAGCGAAGCCAAAGATCTCGTTTCTCGTTTGTTGTGTCGAGATCCTGCAAAACGAATCACCCTCCAGGAGGCAAAAGGTATAGTCCTTTTCTAAAGTGAGCCTCGACAGGACTTCGATTGGTTCTTTCCTATGTGCAGGCTATTCTGTTACTTTACCAGTTATATGTTGTCTGAACATCGCATGTCATTGTTTTGCAGTTCATCCGTGGATTCTTCAACACTGCACAAGCGATGTTCTGTTCACAGCGAGCCCAAGAGCCGCCCCTGACGACTTGGCTGCATTGTCGCCTTCCTCAAAGAGGGCGAGGTGCATTGCCCAGGCAGCCTCGGACATCCCCTCTCTCCTAACCATCAGTCTGCCTTTGGAACTGGCTGAACCTGTCCTTTCGCCGACAACGGTACTGGCAGTCAATGATAAAGCATTCCTGGACCCGCGAAGCAATGGCTTACTTGGGATGGACTCATCACGTACATGTGCAGTTGGTGAGTACATGCCCTTTTGCCTTAGGGTATTTTGAAAGTTTGAGGCGTCACAGCTTTCTCTGTGATCAATATGATTGAATAGGCATGTTGTTTCTGCTCTCAATCAAGTGCACATTATATCTTATGGTAAAATGGTGATGCGACGACTTCTGCCTTACTCGGTTTTATTCTTTCGTTTGTTTTTTCAGAGATGAAGAACACGCACAGAGTGACGGAAAGAGATTGCTACAAGGACCAGATGGGTCTCTCCGCCCTCCATTCAGCGCTGCTTTCGGCCATGATGGTGCAGCCGTGATTCTGTTGAAGGTGATGATGCCTGCTCGTCTCCTTTACACGAGAGACGTGCGACTCCAAGATGAGACCCCGCCCCCCCCCCGCCTCCCACTCGTCCGAATGGAGAGAGGGAGGGAAGGGGGGGGAGGGGTAGGAGCGAGGAGGCTGCTTCACCTTCACAGGATGACCACTTGTACCGCCATGGCTACGAAGCCTATTGATGTAGGCGCTGTTCACAGCAGAGACTGCTCAAAGAGGGAGCAGGCCCAGTCTCAAGAGAAGTTTTGATTCGAGCAAGTACATATGTCTATCATTCAATAATCCGTAAGGGTTTTGTTCTCCCCTGGCTGTCACTGCAAAGAAGCAGTAGAAGCTGTTTCACGCGGTTTTTTAAGAGGAGTAGATCCGCATGAGTTGTGGATTTAGTATAATTATGTACATTTAGAATTGGATTTGATGAAGTGAGTTTTATGTTGTCATTTAGATGTGATGTTTCCGAACTTAGAAACCGTTTATAGAGGCTGCTGCCATTCTGCTGCGTGGAAGGCCGAAGAGGGAGTGTGTTACCCCTTCTGCCTCCTTGGAGCAGGCATGGCAGCAGTGCTGCAGCGTAGTGCTAGCTCCATCCATACCCTCGTATTCCCAATTATGTATTATCTGCTCGGCTTTAAACTTCTCAACTGGACTTGCGCCATTTTTTACCTTGTCCAATGTGAATCTTCCTTTTCTTTTCACCATGCTTTGTCCAATTGCGTTGCCCTAGTTATGTGCATGTGTGCTGGCGTGACGCTTTTGCTTGGATATTTGGCCATACTCCGTGGCCTGCAGCAGTCGGCTACGCATGCGGCCATCTATGCATTCAGCCTGCCCCCCATGAGCGAGCATGCATGCCCATCCATGGCCATGGTGCGGGGCCAACCGCCCGCCCGGGACCGCCGACCGGCGAGCAGGCGGGCGGCGCGGGCCGTACGCCCTCCCCTCTGGCGGCCCGCGTCCGCCCGCCGCCGCCAGCCAGCTGGCGGCCTGAGGGCGCGCCGGCCCGGCGCGGCGGACCGCGAATCGACGGCGGACGCGCGTCCGTACGACGCGGCGGCGAACCGGCGGAAGTCGGTTTGTACGGATGGCCGGGGGACCGGACCAGGGGCGAGGGCCGCCGCAGGGCTCGCGGCCTCGATATGATGTTATGAGATACGATACGATACAGTCGCTGCTTCCGACCACCGCGAGGCCCAGGACCTGGTCACAAGTCGTGACGTCATCGTACATTTACTGATGGCACTTCCGTACGACTCGCGGGCCATTTCCGTGCGCCAGTTCAACGACCACAGTTACGCTCTGTAGAACAGGGCCACTAGGGGAACCACGAGAAACTAACTGGTCACAAAGGACCTAAGGTCGAAAGAAAAAAGCTCGGAACGGCAAACTACGCCGCTTCAAGCCCTCCCTCCCTCCCTCGAAGCAGCCGCGAAGGTCGCCGATCGGTGTGCGGCACATCACATCGCACGGAGGGAGGGAGGGAGCGGCGGAAGGCCACCGCCACGGTCACCAACAACCGAAGGAGCGTAGAAGCGAAGAGGAGGGCACCGCTGAAGGGCGACGAAAATGCTCTGTCGATAAAAAGCAGCGAGGATCGCCGAAGGAGGAGAGGAGGGCTTCCTTCCTTCCGGGGCCGTGCGCGCATCTCCAAGGAGCGACGGGCGCACTGGCGGAGGAAGGACGGCATCCAGAGGGGCCTCGTCGAGGCAACAAAAATCGCAACAGCCATAGGAACAAACTCGTCGGCCGCGTCATGTCACGGCGGGCATGTGCGCGCTCCTTGCGGAGGGAGGGCCGCATCGCAGCCCCGCCTTCATGGTGCGCTGCACGCGACAGAAAATTGGTTTAGGGTCTTTAAGGTTTCGGGTTTTTTTTAGTGTCGTGTTTTAGAATTTCTGACTGGATTCTAAAACAGAATTCCCTAGTCCAGACTGGGCCGGGCCGGGCCGCCGTGCCAAGCGGCTCGCCGTACATCTGTACGGCGGACGGACGGAAGGCCCAGCGAAGAGTTTGCCGTTCCCTCCCTCCCTCCCTCCCTCCCTCGCCTTCTTTGCCAGTTGGGGGATGGAT
The DNA here is from genome assembly GCA_037447605.1 of Zygnema circumcarinatum. Taxonomy (NCBI): domain Eukaryota; kingdom Viridiplantae; phylum Streptophyta; class Zygnematophyceae; order Zygnematales; family Zygnemataceae; genus Zygnema; species Zygnema circumcarinatum. Next base: position 2,429,770 of record CM074815.1, read on the forward strand.
GCTATGGGTTACTGAAATGGAAAATTTATTCTTTGAAAAGTTGTGACCATGTGGTTTCTCCTTCCCTCGCGGTCTTTGTTTTCTTCCCACCATGTTATTAATCTGTTCATTTGTTTTCTTTGAATTGTTGACGAATCCGCTGCCTGCTTTCACGTAGAGCCGATGAGAGAACCTTAGAGACGAACAAAAATAACTGCAGACTTTGGGAGACACTGAAACTTCTTCGTTTTCAAACTTTGGGTTCGACTATGTGAGGGTTTTGGTCTGGAGCAGTGGCGGATCTACGGCTGTTGTTGGAGGGCTTAGCTTTTGGTTCAATTATTTCGGTTTGCTTTAGTTTGGAAGACTTTGTGATTCCCTCTCTCCCTGACGGACTGCTGCATCCCATCCCATGCAGCTCGTGTTCATTGGGAAAAACGCCTTCCGAAGCCATGCAACATGATTTGAAGGGCGAGGAAGCGCTGCCCCTCCACGGGAAGTCAGCGCGCGAGGCCGCGGCCCGGCCCCCCCGGGGGGAGTTCCATGCTGCCCCCGCGCTCGCCGCGTTTCCGTCCACGCCAAGCGAGATATATCGCGATACTTTCAGGCACCGGCGGGCGGCGGATGTGCCGTTGACACGTGTCGGCGTCACCCGCGGCCGCCCGCCCGGCCGCCCGCGAGATCTGACCGCGATCCGCCTGTCGGCGGCAGATTGCGTGGCGCCAAGTGGGACCAAGTGCGCCATGTACGCAATCATGGCGTGCCACGCGTCATGATCTCTGTTGCCACTTCATTTTTTGCAATATTTTTTGCTCGCCACGTGGTACCCCGTGGCCTTCAGCTGCTTACAGTGATCTTGTTTACTGCCACGTGGCGTGATTCTTCCGGAAGTATCGGGGAATCTTCAGCATCAGGCGACGGCTGGAGTGGCTTCCGGGTGAGGTGGCGCGCAGCTGGCAGGCCGCGGCCCCCTCCGCCCGGCCGGGCCCGACCTGACCATGACAGACAGCCTTCAGTCTCTGCGCTTGTGACGTGACAACGACAAGCCTTGTCGAATCACAGCCAATCAGCAGCCGCCACGCGTCACATGGCTGAGGCGTGTCCCCGCACTGCTACAAAAAGCGCTGTGCCGCTAACTGGGCCACGTGTCCTGCTGCCTGGACGTGGCCGACCGCCGCAGCGCCCGCCGGTACGGCCGACGGCCGACCGCGAGACCGTCAGGCCTTTCGCGCGCCTGCTGTTTGTACGGTAACCAATAACGACACGGGGCCCGCGCAACGAAGCAGCTGGACGATCCTGCGCTGTACGGGCCGAGGCTGACAGGTCGGTGGGCCGCTCCCCCGCGTGCCAGCGCCTGCCTGGATTGGTCGCGTGATGACGTGGTGGCGCCTTAGCCTTGCCGCCCTCCGCTGCGCAGCATCCGAAATATCGAAAGTGCGAATGCCGTACCGCGGCGATGGACCACGTACGAAGCCGTACGGTCGCTGCTCCAAATTTAACATAAAAAAATTGTCGGAAGCGGCCACGCGCTCCGCCAAACGTTTCGGCGCTGCCCGAGTCTCGCTCGCCGCCGCGGGCTGATCTCTCGAGATAAGCAGAAGGACTGTTCGTACGTCATTCGTACACAATTCATACTTCATCCGTACGCAGGTCGCCGGGCGACGCCAGCGGCGGCCCGAAGTCCTTAGCCGCGCCAGCTGGTGGGCAATCATTGGGATCGGTCCCGCCGCCGCACGGCCCCCCTCCGCGGGCGCCACGCGTCGCCCGCTCCCTCGCGAGCCGGCGGCGCCAGCGCGGCGGCCACCCTCCGGTCCCGCCCGCCGCAGGACGCGGCCGCGGGCCCTTTTCAGCGCGCGCCGACCCTCGGGCCTCCCTCGGACCGGGAGCGGGAGGACCGAGGGAGGGAGGGAGGGAGGGAGGGAGGGAGGGAGGGAGGGAGGGAGGAGGGAGGGAGGGAGGGAGGGAGGGAGGGAGGGAGGGAGTGAGGGCAGGGCGCGGCGGCGGGCGGGCGGGCGGGCGGGGCAGCCGCCGCAGCATTTCGATGGTCCGACGTCTGCACACTTCGGACTCTTTGGAAAGTCGCAAACGCATGGAGGTCCAGGTGCAGCCGGACCGCAGCCTTTCGGCGAAGAGCGGGAGCGTGGCGATGGCGGTGGATGTACCGACGGAATGGCACGAGGAGGGGCAGCGCAGCGCGCAGCGGCTGGCGACGGGCATGCGGTTGACGGAGCGGCACGAGCAGCTGCTGAGTACGCCCTACGCGGACATGGAGCAGCACTACGCGCTGGGGGCTCAGCTAGGGGAGGGCATGGCGGGCGTAGTGCGCCGCTGCACTGACCGGCGCAGCGGGGAGACGCTTGCCTGTAAGACGCTCTCCAAACGTCGCATGGCGGATTTCGGCGAGATTGAAAGAGTGCGCACGGAGGTCCGCACCATGAAGCTCGCGGGGGCACACCCCGCCGTCGTGAGCGTGCGCTCTGTGCTTGAGGACGAAGAGGTGAGGAGAAGCCTCCCGCCGCAGGCCTCAAGCCCGCCTTACTTTAGCTCGCAGAGAGCTAATGAAGGGAGGGGATAGGACAGTGGGAGTGCAAGTGAAGCGATAATAGAAGAGAAGCAGAATGTGAGAGTTGCGTTGCAAGTGTGCGTGGAAGTGGGAGTGGCGTGAGGGAACATGAGCATGAGAGTGAGAGTCTAGGGCATGCACCTTTCTTTCCGTGCGATGCAAACTCAATGTGCAGCGCAGCGTGAGACAGTTGGCATGCTCTACGAGATAGCACTGACAGGGTGCTGTTTTCATTTTGCCAGCACGTTCATATCATCATGGAGATGTGTGAAGGCGGAGACCTGTTTGACAGAATCAAGCAGCGGAGGCGGTACTCGGAAAAAGACGCTGCACGAGTGTGCCGCTCCCTCGCCTCCGTGGTCCAATACTGCCACTCCAAAGGCATCATGCACCGCGACCTGAAGCCCGAGAACGTCCTCCTCACCTCGGAACACTCGAACACCGACATCAAGCTTGCGGACTTCGGACAGGCAGTCTTCTTCTCGCCCGGGACGAAGCTGACAGAAACAGTGGGAACTTTGTGAGTCCCCTCTTACTGCAGCTCCGCCCGTAGAGACCCCACGAGCCCTCATGCAGTAGCCGAAATCTCACCAAAATCATCCCCAAGTGTATTCTCGTTGGAGCAAAAGCCTCCCCAGACGGGGGTTTGGTGGGTCGTGAATTGTGGCGTCCAAACGGCGGCCCCTGAACCCTTGCCGCCGGGCGGGCGGGCGCGCAGGTATTACATGGCCCCGGAGGTTTTGGCCTGCGCGTACGGCCCCGAGGCGGACGTGTGGAGTCTGGGAGTGGTCCTGTACGTCCTGCTCAGCGGGGGGCCGCCCTTCTATGGGAAGACGCAGCAGAGCACGATCGCTAAGATTCGCGGGGGAGTTTTGGACCTCGAGGGGGGGCCATGGCGGCACGTGTCCAGCGAGGCTAAGGACCTAGTGGCCAAAATGCTCTGCCCTGACCCTGCTCAGAGGATCACCGCACAGAAGGCCAAAGGTGGATTCCTTAAACCCTAAAACAGAAACCCTAAAACGCATGCAGTTGTATCGTAATGGTCACGAAGAAAGCGCAATGGATGTTAGCTGGAATCTTCGTTTTAGCTTCAAGGTGTAGTGTTCTGTTGCAGAAATGCATGTTCTGCTTTAAGGCTTATGATATGCTGGCAGGGAGTGCACGCCGCGTTCAGCACACTTGGTTGGTTTGCTGTCAAGGTAGGCAGGCTGCTGAGAGTTACGCTCGGTAGAACCCAGCCATTTTGCGCACCTTTTCCTCAGCTTTGACGCAAGCAGAGATCACTGAGAGTCCATCAGCTTGGAACAAACTCTCAACGTGATTAGGGTTTGATTCAGGTCCCCTGATTTTAGACTGAACATGCCTACCCATCCATCACATCATCCACACACGTGTGCTGAGCTACAGCAATTTGTCATTTTGACACGCATACTGCACAAATTGGGCTGTCGTACGTTGGAGGCCCTACGAGCTCAACCCTCACAGCAGCATTTACAACCTTCCTTTTTGGCTTCCTGCTAACTGCGATCCATATCTCAATTTTCTCAGGGCATCCATGGATTCGCCAGCAGTGCCGGTGCGACATCAGCATACCCTCCACGCCGTCAATTCCGTCACCGCGGTCGGACGAGGATGAGAGCAGCAAGAGTTCCCACGACGGCGGGATGCCGACCAAATCGCCATTGCCACGACCTGCCTTCCCGCATATCATCATCCCCCCGAGCCCCTCCTTCCCCTTCTCCTTCCCCAGCACCCCTCAGCGGACGGTCCGGCAGTCGAGCAGCTCGCGCCATGGCGGCCTCTCGTCCGGGTGCCCCTGTCCTGGCCATGGCGGCCCGCGGGGGGCCATGGAATCCCCCAAAGGGCTTCCCCCCCAACCGCACTCGAGGGACATGCTCAAGTCGCCCGCTAAAAAGGTGCACTCCACGTGTACTTCGCTCTCTGATTTGGTGCAGCAAAGCCAAGTAACGTCGTCAGATACGGCTCCTTCCTCGAAGCAGTCGTCGCCGTGCAGCAATAATCATCCCCTAGAGATGCATCAGCAGGGAAAGCCTGCAGAATCCTCCTCCGTAGCACAACTAATTCTGGCAGTGGCGCAACGGCTAAAGCAAGTGGAACAGGCAACCGGCTCCTTGCCTTTGTCGAACAACGGCAATGCAGGAGCGTGCACAGTCGGTACGTTCACTTTGCAAGCTTCAGAAGGTCAGAATTTGAGGCGGTGTTGTTCGCGTAGTGAAAACAACTTTTTAAGCTGTGCATTTCTGGCAATGTGTTGTATGTACTCCCTTCCTTTGTCACTCGTACCCTCTGCCAGTTGTTCTGTTGCTCGCTGACTGCCGTCGCCTGTTCTTTAACTGATGAAAAATCACATTACTGATCAAGTTATTGTCGAACACACCTTGCGCTAATTCCTGCTACTTTGTGAGGACCCTGACGCTTTCAAACAATTGCCTTCCGTGCCGCAGAGTTCGAAGGTGGCTTAGTAGAGCTTCAGTACTTGGAGAGAGAAAGGCAGGTCCGCATTTCCTTCAAGTAAGGCTTCTGCGCTTACGATGTTCAATAAAATCAGTGGGGGAGGCCGATTCTGAGGATGACAACAGCGACCTCTAACTCGACCACTGCAATAAGTCGCTGCCTACGTGCAGTGTTTCTCTCCATCTCTCGAAGGCGAGTCCTCCTGCTCGGCCCCCTCTTCCAGCAAGTTAGCCACTGCCCAGGATATGGAGAGTCCACCAAGTCCGCCCTCCCCGCTAGTAATAAAACTTTTACTCCGGATGGCGATCTGACCCGTGCACGTCCAACCGCAGAGGGCAGAGGACGGCGCGGATCCGTTCATTCGGAACCATCCAACGGCCCAGCGCGGGCCTGTAGAGCTTCCGGCTCCCTCCCTCCCTCCGGACTGTTCAGTATTGGCAAACGACACCAATCAGCACCCGCAAGATTTGGCTGTCTGCAAGTTGTTTATAAATAGAACACCAAACGTGTAGCTTTGGGAAATCCATTTAGCTGCTGATGAGGACAATAAAACCTCGTCTATGCCTTCTGATTTTTTTCAGGCTTGGAGTTTAACCAGAACTGCCATTTAATTGTTTCTTCAGTGCCATTTATACAGGAGAAGGTGCCTTTTTCAGAGATAAATAGTATGGAGATGACATTGAGTATAGCAGCATGATCAGCACACCTCCCCCAAGCACAACGTATATGCTGGAAAGCGCAATGTATTTGACTTCTTAGACATCTTTATGGTTACACTTTAAGACACGAAAAAATCTAGAAGCCTTAAGTGCCCTCCGTGGGACAGGGGGGTACGCCAAAAAAAGTCTGCTCGTGCCGAGCACCTCAACCGTGCACCAGGTAATACGTACTGTCATTATCCTCAAAACTCGTATACATTTTGGCTGCAGTTTTGAAATGCAAAGTCCATTAACATTTCCTTGCAATGTTCGGAGTCTACGATCTGGCGAACACACACAGAGCGCGGTGATCCATGTCTAGAGATTCCAGAGCCATGTTTGCAAAACTGTAATACATATGCCATTTTTCTCTCCATGATGTGTGATTGAGATTTGCAGCATCAAAACTATCTTCACTGTGCCCGCCCAGCCATTACAGCGTGGCTCATTCAAATTTAGCCTGTATCCTGCTTGAGTCTTCTGAAAGCCAATGTTATCTTCTGTGTCTGACTGCTATATCAAACGTTTCACATTCAACTCAGTACTCTAGCTACGATGCAATACATTCCATCCTTCCTCGAAATAAAATAAAAAAAATCTCGTGAAAATGAAAATGAAAATTCAATTTTGCTGACTCAACTCTTTAAAAGTATGAGCGCCTTTCAAACAAAAGCTTCTCAGAAAGGAGAGCACGTTACCCCAGATTGCACAAGTTAAGACGAGCGGTCTTATTCGCGGCACGTCGAGGCCACGATGTGCCATACCCATACTTCATCGAGCATCACAAATGGCCAGAGCCGTACAACATCCCCTTGCAGCCTGCACTGCTCGCGTCGCCGGCCGTACGAGTCCGTACGAGGCCGCGAAGGATGGCGCGAGAACACGCGCACAACGGAGCCGCGGGTCGATCTGCAGCGAGGGCAAGAGAGGGGCTCGTAACCTCGGGCTTAAAAGAATCTCCGCCCAGACAGAGCTTCTCTTCACCGGCCTTCAGAGCTGATGCGTTCCGGCATTGTGAGCTTCCATCATCGTTCATCACTTCCAGAATTCATAGCTTCCATTGTTTTTAGGAATCCAGCAAGATGTATTCCAACACCCGTGCATGGAGGCTTTCCACATTCATGCCATCCATAACAACGGCTTCTAAAAATCCATAACTTACAGCAGGCACAGCCTCCTGGGTCAACGGATTCCAGAATCCATGATTTGCAGCGACCATGGTTTTAGAAACGAATGAGTTCCAGTATCCATGGCCTCTGTCAGCTTGTTTTGGATGCAGCGTCCACGGCCTCCCTCCCCAAGGCGGAGCCATGGCGGCCGGGCCTCCCTGCGCTCTCTTCCTCCCTCCCTCGCTTAGCCGACGTGGAGGCGGTCAAGCGGCAAATTCCACGGCGCGACATTCGCGTTCGGCCGCCGCGCGCCGCAAGTGCGAATTCCAGTTTCCGCCGCGCGGCGCCACTCGCCCACTGCTGGCGGACCTGGGATGCCACGTGGTGAGACCGCCAGGTGCCCCCGCGATCGCCCCCTGCAGTTCACTTTCCCGCTGCACGCTCAACAGCGCACATGGAGCGGGCATGTGCCAGGGCGTGACGCGGTCGTACTCCCGGGAGTCCGTACCGTACGGCCTTGACCGAGCGGAGATCTCCGAAGACCGGCCCGGCCTGCCAGGTGGCGCGCAGGGGCGCCGCCAGGCTGGCACCGCCCGGCAAGGTCCCAGTTCCGCGGGGCCGGCCACGTGGCGTGAAATGGACTCGCGGAAGAAGCCCCGGAACGAGGTTCAACTCCGCCACGTGTCGCGTCAAGACGGGCCCACCGAGGTCCACGTCCAGCGCCGCCCGCGTCCTCCGCAGAGACGGGGCGGGTCCCGCCCCTCTCCCTCCCCTCCCCTTCCTCCCTCCCCTCCCTCGCGCTCTCGCGGGCGGGCGGGCGGGCGGCGGTCTCTCTATCGCGATGCCGCCCGGCAAGAAGATCCTCGTCGCTGCGGCGCGCGGCCGCCTCCCCGGCGCGCTATAAGCGGCGCGCGGTGGCCTCCCTCGGCGGACTGGCTGGCGAGGCGCAGCGCTTGCTCGCTGCTGCACGGGCGCCATGGCGCGGGCCGACGCTGAGCTCGCGCTGAGGCCTGCAAGCGCCACGTGGAGTGACCACCTCCTCCGGACAGACGTGGCGGAGGGAAACGGGTTGAGCATTTTCGGAATGGAGTACGACGACGTGGAGAGGGGCTACCGACTGGGCCCGGTGCTGGGCCGCGGCGTGATGGGCGTGGTGCGGCGGTGCGTGAGCGTGCGCACGGGCGAGGTGTTCGCCTGCAAGACGCTCTCCAAGCGCCGCATGACGTATGTTGCGGACGTTGAGGACGTGCGGGCGGAGGTGGCGGCGCTGAGCGCTGTCAGCGGCCACCCCGCTGTCGCAGCCGTGGAAGACGTGGTGGAAGACGAGGAGGTGAGGGAGGATGAATATGATCATGTTGATGGTCATGGTCGTAGTGGATGGAAGGAGTCAAACGCTAACTCACTTACATTTTATTTCTCACCCGGTGGGGCAGCAGTGGTTCCGTACCAGCTTCTTAAGAGAAAATAGCATCCATTTTTTTTCGTTCCATCCCCTCCTATTTCGGCTGCAGCTGTCTTGAGCCCGCATGCATCCCCAGGGCCCACATGTAGCAATGGTGCGCTGGAGTAGGACAAAGTCGCAAGGAAGCGAGTTCCCTATTGACGTTTTCCTTCTCCAAACCTCGCATGCTCCTGTTCTCGCATCACTTAACAAAAGGACATTATTGCGATGCAGAGCGTCCACATCATCATGGAGTTCTGCCAAGGGGGCAACCTCCTCGACCGCATCAAGCAGAGGCGGCGTTTCTCCGAGAGGTGCGCGGCGCAGGCGTGCCGCGCGCTGCTGTCGGCGGTGCGGCACTGCCACGCGCGGGGGGTCATGCACCGCGACCTCAAGCCCGAAAACGTCCTCCTCACGTCGCTGCACTCCGACTCGGCCATCAAAGTGGCGGACTTCGGGCAGGCAGTCTTCTTCAGCCCTCGGCAAAAGCTGACCCAGGCAGTGGGAACCCCGTGAGCCGCCCTCTCCCTCCCCCTCCTGCGCGCACTCCTTCTCACATTTGGGCGTCCGCTTGGTCTTGCGCTCTCTGCCTTTCCCTCTGCATGTGATCCTGGTCCACCCTGTTGGGGTACATTGTTGCCTCGCCAGAACACCGGACGAACTCTCCGCTGACAGCCTAATGTTTGAAAACTCGCAGGTACTATGTAGCCCCGGAGGTTTTGAGCCATTCCTACGGCCCTGAAGCCGACATTTGGAGCGTTGGCGTCATTCTCTACATGCTGCTCTGTGGGATCCCACCCTTTCGTGCAAAGTCTCGGCAAGCTATCTTTGCTAAAATCAAAGAGGGTGTTTATGACTTGAAAGTGGGCCCATGGCGGCACATCTCAGACGCGGCCAAGGACCTCGTCCAGAGGATGCTGTCCCTTGACCCTGCGGAGAGGATCACTGCTCAAGATGCACACGGTAGATGCTGCTCACCCTGCCTGCCTGCATGCTGAAGAAAACCGCCATTGTTCCGGCAAAGCGGCCCCATAGAATGTATTTGACGCAGCATTGTTTGTCGATACAGGCGCTCTGCTTGGGAATTTGATGCTGCATGTGCAGTTCCTGACGTTAACCCTCTGGAAACCTACTGAAATGCTCATTTGTGATCCTGCAATCCGATTACTACAGTCAAATTCACTCTTGGCAGCACACTCCTTTGCTTGCAGAACATCCATGGCTTCAGCAACAGTGTGAATCACACTACCAAACAGCGTTTCAGCCATTTTACAAATCCGCATCTTGGGATTCTTTGGCGGAGTTCGATCGATTTCCAACGGAGAATATGCACAGCATCGATGGGACCTTCGTGAACACCGACCGCAGTATGAGTGACGAGCACTGCACACAGTGGCATATATCGCAAGATCTGACACGTAGCACATCCAACGCGTCCCTTTTTGGGCATGCAAGGTCCAGCAGCTCATCAGCCTATGGTTCAAGCGCTGTCGTCAACATCATTTCAACTGCAGCGGACTTCACTCCCACACGCAAAGCAACTCATTCTTGTTACAAGTCGCTCCATGAGTCGCAAGAGAAGTGCAGAGCTGCATACAGTCCCCACATTCCTCAGATGTCCTCACCTCCCTGCAAGTCTCCTCCTCATATCACCTTCCCATTCCACTCCAGCCATCGGAGGCTTCTATTCCGCTTGAAATCTGGAAGAACACTGCCAGCACAACCAATGCACACGGGGATTCGGCAAAGTCGGTGATTGGGCAGCCAAGTCCAATCAGCTGGAAGCTGTTTCTCAAGAAGACGCACCGATCAAGAAAGTGGTATGTGTCACCCCCTTGTTGATCGTAATATTGAAGTGGAAGTAGTGGACATTGCAAGCACAAATGAAGAGGAAAAAGCAAGGACAAAAGGGAGCAGTCCTCTTTAGAAAGGGTGCTTGCACAATGAAGTCGTTTATTTACGAAGTCATGGATCTAAGAAAAAATGTGTGCTAACAAAGGATTTATTCGCAGATCGTCTGGTTAAGAGTCTGACTAATAGTCTGACTGAGAATATGACTAATATCTCACTAAAAAAATAATTTGAGAAACGGCTCAGGAGGTTCTCGCGGATCTGCCCGGATGAAGTCAAGGCTGAATAAGTACAAATGAGTTAAGAGAGTACGGAGAAATATGCAATTGTTATAACACAACACGTAACTCCCACGTAGGTTCTGGATGCGGGAATTCCGTCTAACTGTCATTTGAAAGGCACCGTACAACAGTCAAAGCGAGACTTTAGAAAGTTTTCTGACTCACTCAATTTCTCTTCTGCAGGGAAGTGACATCGTGTACAAAGGGACACTAGGGCCTGAAAAGCTCATGCGAGGTCACTGCTTGCTGCAATTCAGTCGTTCAACTGACACTAAAAAATGGCAGCGACCAGAGCCCACTCTGACTGCCTCGACTGTGCACCTCTGCGAGTATTTTGTCAACAATTTGCAAGTCAAGCGATGTGGTAAACCATGCAGCTAAAACATGCAGCGTGAACAGTGATAGATAGAAAGCCTCCAGGTGTGGAAGTGGTTGGGAATCAGAATCCAATCATTCCGCAGAATTTAGTTTAGCACGCTAACTTTTTCAGGCCTTCGCGGCTCACTTTCCATTCAGATCCGCACTTTAGTGGTTTTTAGAAATAACAACATTCTTTTGAGTATCAGCAAATAAAAGAGCGAATGCTTAGCAAGCACTAAGCTAAACAGCTAGCAATTAGCTCAGTTCTCAATCATTCTTTTTCCAATAATGCAAGAGGCCCATGCCTCTGGTAAAATCTTGACTTAGGCCGGTCCAGTCGGCAGACTGTTGTGGCCGCAATGCCAAGCGTATTGGCTCGCAAGTAAACTATTGACTTTTTTTCTGAAAAAAAATCGTATCGTCTCTTATTTCTCGATGCTGAATGTTCCGGAGTTGATAATTGTATATATATCTGCCAAATTTCCTGGAATCACAGGTAGCAAGTGCAAGCGTGGAGCCTGCTTCCGTTTTGAGAAAAAAGAAACGGTATCCAACATAGCAATCCAGCGTTGAAAAGCGCAGAGAGAACGGCGAGAGCTTGGCAAGAGATGGAAGAAGGAAACCGGATGGAGTAAGGAAGATCCTAGGGCAAGAAGGGAAACGCGGGGGAAGGTAAAGGGAGCGAAGGAGGGAGAACAGCGCATGAAGCGCGGGATCCGGCGCTCAATGTCATAAAAGGAAGTTCTTTCAGGGAGGGAAGGCGAGGACGATGCAGAGGACAACCAGAGAATCCAACCGAGAAAGACAGGCAGGAAGACAGTGACCGGCGAGCATGTACAACAAGAAGGAGAAGCACCAGGCAGACGCAGTGCGGCGAGCGTGCAGAGAGAGACGCAACAGCAGTGAGGAGGAGGTGCGGGAGAACAGCGGGGAAGCACGAGCAAGAGCAAGAGCAGGAGGCAGGCCATGCCGCACGGGGCTGGCTGACTGGCTGGTCGCGGACTGTACGGCGGCAGCCGAGGAGCGAGGCCCAACCGGCAGGCCTCCTCAGTAGGGTTTATCCCCTAAATATCGTGAATATCTTATTTATGGGAGAAATTGAGTTAAGTTTTAAGTGATTTAACCTTGAATACCATACAAGCCCTTAAAAAGCATTTTTTTGGTAAAAAAGATTGAAATGAATTGCATTGATAACGATGTCGTTGAAAGATACTTTGACGGATGCATATTCGTTTATGTTGGGGCGCGCAGCTACAGCCTTGCACTCACGATAGCGATGTCATCATATGTATATGAACTCTACTTGTTGGTGTAACAGCACGGCTTTAGAAGTGGAAAACTTTCATTGAACTCGCGATGGCAAGGCCATCAAATGTACATGGACAAAGGCAAAATGTGGAACCACGAAGAACTGGTCACAAAGGACCGAAACACAATAAAACGAAGCTAGGAGCGGAAAACTACGCCTAGGCACAACAACGCAGCCCTTAGAAGCAGCCGCGAAGGTCACCGATGTGAGGCACATCGCGAGGAGGGAGCGGCGGAAGTGCACTCCGCAACTCCGTTGGTGCAAACTCTTCAACTCTAATAGAAGATTGGGTTTATTGACCAATCAATCAGAACACTTGTGCCTTAGGCAACCACAACACATGGTCACTCATTCAACGACCCAATTGGGCGAGCAGCTTGCGGAAGGAACCTCCACGAGCAGGCGCCAACCGGCAAGCAAAAGGCGGGAGTATTCCTGCGTTGTCCGTATATGCACGGCCGGGTCCGTACAGGTCGTAGTTTCGGGTTTCTTCAACCCCAAATTCGGGGCCCGTCCATCCCCTCCCCTCCCCTCCCCTCCCGCCCGGTTGGAGGCGGCCCCGAGGCGTGGAGGGCCACGTGGCGGGCCGCCAGCTGGCGGCGGATCCGCCCGGCGCGGCGCGATTGGGCCGCTCGGAGTCGAAGCCAATCAGCGCGCGGGGCGGGGTGGCCGTACGGAAGGCGAGGGCCCAGGGGTAGGGGTGGAGGGAGGGAGGGCGCCAGGCAGGAAGGGCCGTAGAAGCAATCGATGCACGGGACAAGAACTTCCAATTGCAGAAGTCTTAATGTGCAGGTTCAGCAAGACAAGGAAACGCCTGCCTTCCTGATCTCTCTATAGAAATAGAATATGGGGTACTGTACGCAACATTGTGATGGTTACTATCTATTGGATGAACCGAAAGAAAAATGGATCACTGCGAATGTAGGATGGTCGTAATGATCACGCAAAGTTGAATTTTAGAAACGCACTTGCCTATTGCGCAAGTGTGGTCATCTCCTTCAGTCGCCGGAGACAGCAAACAACCTACATGAATTATTGCCAACAGTTCCCGGGAACAGGTAAGACTCATCTTCAGGTACTGGGACACTGCATCAGTCAAACTGCAATGTCTGCAAGCCAGTCTTGCATTGCTGTCTTTATAAATCCAGAGACACGGTAAATAGTGGAACGTGGGGCAAAAATGACATTACTATCAAAAGAATCCCAACACTAGTCCTACTGGTGACCGGAGAACCGAGCCACTGATTAGATTGAGCTTCCGATATTTTGACATTCGAATCGATAAAGTTACATCTGGTTGAACGGACCAATTCCTGCAAATTCCCGAAAGCGATGCTTCAGTTAGCACAATGTTGACCCTCGCGCACAAATGCAGGGAAGGCACTCATGTGAAACAGAAGTGCTTGGTTTGACTCACCTATAATGCGAGCCTCATGGAGCATAGGTGATTTGAAACCGTGCCCTGCTCATCTTCGCCCAAAAGCAGTACAACATCCACCTCGGTTAACAACAGATCTCAAAGGAGGAGTGAGTCCCTCCCTGGAAAGCCTTTGGGAGTTCGAACTTGAGGAGAACGCACAAGAGAGCGGGAGGGTAATTGGAAAGGGCAGTTTGCATCTTAACCGCCCTTTACGTGGATGCAGACTGTATGTGGAGGTCCATCGAGACTGGTAGATCATTTTATGGTGTGAGTGAAAACTGAACTGCGGCGTGCTCTCATCAGCCGTAGTTGATGCAATGCTTAACTCGCTGTCTAGTGAAGAGCTGGAATAGCTGCCAGACCCGTTACTGTACGACGAGTTGCGCACAACTGTTGCTGCCGGCTGACTTGGTGGAAGTAGCTGACAGTCATACAGATGATCCGCAAACCACAGCTCGGGTGAAACAAGAGCAGGAGAGTATCTCGATCGACTCGAAGCTGTGGAGGGATGGTTGCTCGATCGGGCAAAATCTGTAAGGCGGTCAGAAAGGGTGCCTTCTTCTTGCTCTGATAAGGACGGATAAGAGGACTGCGTGTAACTATAGGCAGGCTGGCAGTTCCACTTGATCCACGGATGTTCTGCATTGGCACATGCTGGAAATGAGGCGTGAACATAAAACAGGAGAAAAGCAATTTGCGACTCTAATATGAGAAACTTTCCTTAAGGAGGGTGCAGAAATTCACCTTTGGCTTCCTCAGGCGTGATTCTTTTCACCGGGTCTAAGCAGAGCATTAGGCTGACGAGATCCTTTGCCTCCGCTGAGATGTAGCGCCACGGCCCCGATTCCAAGTCAAAAATACCTGCCTTGATTTTTACAAAAATGGCGTTCCTTGTCTCTGCCCAGAACGGCGGCACTCCACATAGAAGTATGTAGAGGATGACTCCCAGACTCCACACATCCGCCTCGCGGCCGTACGATCGGCGGAGGACCTCCGGTGCGACGTAGTACCTTCAGATCAACAAAATGGCATGGGCCGCCGGTAAGTTCAGCACTTGTGCGCTGAAAATAATCCTTCTCAAACGATGCGCAGAGCTTGTGATCCGTTGACTGGAGCTAAATGTGACGGGAAAACTCGGGAACAGATCAAGAAGAGATGAGAGTAATGTTAACTTAAATCTAAACTAATCGACAAATACAACGAAAAGACATGGACATGGTAAACATACGGAGTACCCACTGCCTGGTGCAGCTTCACTCCTTTCTTGAGCAACGCGGCCTGCCCAAAGTCCACCACTTTGATGGCGGAGTTGGAGGTGGGGGACATCATGAGGATGTTCTCCGGCTTCAAGTCGCGGTGCACTACGCCCTTTGCGTGGCAGTACTGCACGACGGAGAGGAGCTGCCGGCACAGCGCGGCGGCCTCCTTTTCTGAAAACTGCTTCCGTTGCTTGATGTGGCCGAGCAGATCTCCGCCTTCGCAGGGCTCCATGATAATGTGGACATTCTGATGATAATTCACCCCAAAGCAAAGCTCATCCGTAAATCACTGAGTATATTAGCATTGCATACTCCGCTGGTAAATTAAAAAGGTGTTCCCACCAAACAATGCCTGCTTATGGGCAGGCATGGCATGGCTTACATACAGGGCTGGAAACCCATCTGAAGACTCATTTTCCATTGAAGTCGCAGTTATTAAGATCAATTAGCTGCTAAGATTGGATAATAGCCCGTCAAGGTCAAAAAAATATAAAGTTCAAAAGATTGAGAGGGGGGAAGGTCAAGCCTTATTCTGTCAATCAAGGACTTTGGTTATTTTTTTCTTGCGATGATTAGCTAGCCGATCAATACTTGAGTATGTAGCTGCCCAGTTTATCGACGGTGCCTTCTACTCGAATTCCTGCCAACGCCGTTGTACTGTTGACTCTCTTAACATAGTTTACTTCTTGACCATGATCAGCCTCACACGTATTCGAACTACCAGAAAGAATCATGTAAAGGATTTTAAGAGCAAACTAACCAGTACTTACATGTATCCATCTTCCCACCAATCGGATACCAATATTACATGATTGCCACGTTTTTCATGTTCCATACTTGGCATCCTAAGCGATCGTTTCTTATTCCTAACGTCACGCATACAACGTGATCGTCTGAACACTTGTTACTCCTGGACTCCTCGTTGATTGCTGCCAAGTTCTAGGCTCAGAATCACTTGACGCGCGACAAATCGTCTAGAACAAATCGAGCATCGCCATGTGAATCACAAAACGGCCGTTCCCCTCCCGCATGCATAATGACACACTTGCTCACCCAGCCATTCATTCCAGCGACCCAAGCTCAAGGCCATGGCGTACAGGCTGCTTCCCCACCTTCTCGTCTTCCATCACCGCCTTCATCCTCGCCACGCCGCCATGCCTCCTCACCCGCCTCATGGCTCGCACCTCCGCGCGCACCGCCGCAACGTCGCGCGGTCCGCTGAGGTCGGCCTTCCGGAGCGTCTTGCAGGCGAAGACCTCGCCCGTCCTGCGGCTCGTGCAGCGCCGCACCACTCCCGACATCCCCTCGCCGAGCTGCCTCCCCAGCACGTACTCGTCCTCTACGCTGCTGTACGGAATGCCCAGAACGCGAGGTGTCAGCCGGAACGCCTCCGCCGACTCAGCGATAATGAGCGGAGTCTGGAGTGGCACCATGCGGACGCCCTCCTCGTGCAGGCGCCTGCTCCGACGGTGCCGCCCGTGACTGCCCGGCAGCCCGGCAGCAGCCATGGCTGCGGCCCGCGGGTCTTTGCGGAGTAGGGCCGTGTTTGGTCGCGCAGGAGAGCCAAGGCGGCGGTCCACCATGGACGAAGGGTGCGTGGAAGGCGAGAGTGACGAGGCAGCGCAGCGCAGGGTGGAAGGAGGCCCGGCAATCCCTCCCTCCCTTCCTTCTCTCCTCCCTCTCCTTTCCTCTCGTCTCGTCTCCTCTCCTCTCCTCTCCTCTCCTCTCCTCCCTCTCCTCTCCTCTCCTCTCCTCTCCTCTCCTGGCGATTTGGCGAGTGGCGCCTCGGCTGGCCGCCAGTGGGTGGCTGGCGCCTGGCGGGCGGCCCGGGGGGAGGCAGGGAGGGAGGGAGGGAGGTTGGGAGGGAGGGAGGGAGGGAGGGAGGGAGGGCGAGTGGCGGCCCGCAGCGGCGCGATCCGCGAACCACGTGGAACCGTTTTTCGCGTGGCAGCGCGGCATTGGTCCCTGCCGCCCTCATTGACCGCGCTCGTGCGGAGCGGTCGCTGAAAAGTGCGCGCGAGATCTGCCGGGCCGCAAAGCGACAAACACGCCTGGTGCTTGCCGACCTACGCGAACAGCTAGGCATGTCGGCCACTTGCGCGTACGGCCGGGCGGGCGGGGGAATTGGTTACAGTACTGATCGCGGCCGCTACGCAACGGGTCGCACACGTGGCAGGCGCGGGTCGCGCCGCGTGGCACGGGCGAGATCTCCCGCGGTCCGGCCGTTGCGTGGGCTGACTTGGCAGCGAGGGGAGCGGTCAGCGCCAGGGTGGCAGCGCGCGAGTGCCAGCGTGGCGGCCCGCCGGGGGGTGGGGGGGGTGGGGGGCTCGCCGAACAGGGCGGACCGTTGGACCAACCATTGGCTGCCTGCGACCATTCGTTTGCAACCCAGCCAACCATTGATGTGGTTGTCAATCATTGACGTGGTTGCCAACCATTGACGTGGTTGCCAACCATTGACGTGGTTGCCAGCCGTTGACCAATGGCGTAAGTCCGCGGCCAAAGGCCGGGCGGTTAGGACCAAGCTTAGGCTGCACGCAGGCCCCGCCCGCGTTAGATTCCCGGGCGGGAAACACGGGGCGCGACCAAGTGGGCCCTTTGGCTGAGGCGAGGGCGGGCGGGTGGCGCCACTCACTGCTCGGCCGGGTCCATGCGCGCTCGCTCTGTCTCGACCCATCGCGACCGTCCGCTGCGCGCTAGCATCCGACGGCCCTGGAGTTGCCAACCGTCCGAGGGGGCGCTCGGCCCAGCCCGTCCGCCCGTCAGCTCCGGGCGGCCATGGCTGCTGGAGAGCGCTCGGCGAGCCTCTCTGCGCGGGGCGGCCTCCTCTCTAGCATCCGCAAGCAGCAGGTAGGCACCCATGTCGGCCCGGTGCGCACGCTTGCCGGTACTGCTAAGCTTTGACAGAACAGACAGATTGAAGCTGAGCTGTCGGGGTCCGCAGCGCGTCCTGGCCTTAGGGTTGCCAGAGATTCGATACGCGCTTGTTTGGAAAAGTCTGCAAGGGGCTCTCAGGTAGAGAGCTTGTCTGCAAATCATAGGAGGAGATTGAGAAGCAGAGAGATGCTGCAAGCTAAACCTAATCTCAGAGATTTTAGAAACGCGGTGATGCGTGTGGGTACATGACGACGACTTTGATTCACACTCTACGTCAGCAACCTAAAATCCAACCCTAATGAAGGATATCATTCCTTAAGTTTTAAGGTTAATCGTCCGCTTAGTCCTTCGCTGAAATTCGATGATGTTTTTGTGCCCTTGTGTCGTAGGACCTCCTTGCACGGGTGCGGTCAGGCGAGCTGAAACTTCCAGATGGCGGCGCAAAGGTCGAGGCAAAATTGCTGGAGATGGAGGCCGCCTTGGAGCGCTTGAACAATGCGAAAGGCGCTCTCAGAGATAAGGCGGAGGGCGACGGAGAGGAGCAGCCAGACTCGGCCATGGGGGCAGCGGTGGAGAGTGAGGGGCGGTCGCCGCAGGATGCGCCAGTGAGTCTGCATCGTGGTAGTACAATCTGCTGCCAATTTCTCACTCTAGAAAGTCGATTTATTTGTTGATTTGGATAACTGATGCTGGCGTGCATCTGCTAAATAAGTTTGATGAACTGAAGAGGTGATGTTGGCCCTCCGATAGTGCAAACGAACACCGTTTCCTATTGTCACTTTGCAGTTTATTGCAGGTGTCCGCAGGATCCACTGTTGCAAAAATCAGCAAATGCTGACTGTGCCATTGAACGCGTATTCAATTACTGTAGCACGAGTTTAAGCAGCTCGTTTCTCTCCGGTAGAGGCCCTGTGCTTTTCTGACTTGTCTGGTCGTTAAATAGTGCTCAGGAACTGGGAATGCTTCGTGGATTAGCTTAGTGACTGTCCTGGCTTTTGTGTGTTTAATTTTCAAATGGCTTGACTTGACCAGTTTCCTTCTCGTCTGTATGCGCTTTGCTATACAGCTGGAAAGGCTACTCCAACCTTTCCTTCTTCTCTCCCTCCCGATGCTCGGCGCATTTTGGAATTACGGAGATTAGCAGAGAAAGAGACAGTTCAGGACGAAGATATCTCTCCACTGCGGCCGAAGCCGGGAGGGCTTTACCGAGAGAGGAACGGCATGCTGGAGCCCGCAGTAGGGCGAATCTCGAGAGAAGCTGCAGCTCGTGCACGCAGGAAGGCAGAAAAGGAAATCGCTGAGGAGGTGGATGCCCAGGCAGACCAACTCGCTTCTCTGCGCTTAGATGGCGATGCTCCTGCCAGCCAGGAGATGACTGCCACAGCGGGACTGGGGGATGGGAGGGCTGCCTCAAAGGGCGATGAGGAAGGGTGGAAAGACGAAGCGATTGAGACAGGGCCCAGGGTGGTCCCGGGACATCGGAGTGTGAAGTTGATCTCTGTGGAGGAAGCAGCAGAGTGGGAGAAGCAACATGAGCGTGCAGTCAAGGTGAGGGAGCTTTTGTGCTGTGCAGTTAAGCACACATACATACGTGAAATGTGCATGGCTCATAAAGCACCGGCATAATGAAAGGTGTAGACTTATGCTTCCCTTTCGATTACTGGACAACCTATCTTGTCCTGGATGAGAGAAGAGTAGAGAGAGCATCTGCCACTTGAATCAACTTTGTGGTCCCGATTGGTTGGCAAAAAGTCAGAAAGCAATGCACCGTCTGAGAATCATTAGAAGTTGAGAGAGAATACTTAAATGTAGCGCAGTTTACTGTGAAGTGAGGTGTGAGATGGCCTCGCTGATCCGACTGCCTGACGAGAAGTGTGTAGCTTCAGTTTGCTAACAGGGTCAGTGCTTTCCGACTGTCGGCTCCCACCGGCAGGTTTCTTCCAATGTGAATTTCGCTTGGAAGGCACATGCAGCCTGCTGAGTTATCTTGCTTAGGCCTGCATGAGCATCATCTCTCTCTATATTGCATATGATGCCACCTTTTCTCTTCTCTGGATATTGACAAATTTCGTTTAGAAAAATATTTCAGCTTTCTGGTCGATTTCCAACTTTCTTGCTGTGTTGCTGTTCTACAGGCCCACGAAGAAAAGATTTTTGCTCGGCACTTGGCTGCCCAGGCCGGCTCAAGAGGGGACACACGCGAATTCTCGGTTTGGGAGGGACGGAAGGTTGCAGAGGTGGGGGAGAGCAGTGACGAGGATGAGGAGTCCACCTCCGACGGTGAGGGAGACGAGCTTGAACCTGATGACGATGCGAACGAGAGGTGACACCAGCCCTGGCGACCATGGAAGGTTTTGTGTCCAGTGCTGCCGAAGAAAGGAAGGGGAAGAAGAGTGGCCGCAGCCGGGAATTGGACGGGCCTCATAATGGCATTAGGGCACGCCGCTCGCTGTGCGCCAAACGTTGCATCCGCGTGCGCTGTGCGTCAAACGTTGCATCCGCGTACGCTGTGCGTCAAACGTTGCATCCGCGTGCGCTATGCCGTGCTCTCGCAAGAAATTCCGAACGCGCTCCACAGAACTTTTGTGCAGCCCTGTGGTCACAGCGACCCTGAGAACGAACAAAAGTGTTATGTTGTGGTGTGGTGCCTCAACCCATGTAAAAGGAAGATGACGGAATGCAGTGCTGAACCAAGTGCTGCATGAGTCGTTGTGCCCGTGACAATTTGCAGCATTAGGGCTTGTCAAACTTGAAAAACTACCACTCTTTGAAAATCAATTATCCTACTTGGGCGTGTCACCCGTTGGCACTGACCTTCGAGATTTATTTCAAACCAGTAATTTCGGATTTTGCCTTCACTACTTATTTCCGGGGAATGCATGTACCAACCTTTGACGAGCGGCTCTTAAAATAGCCGTTGGGGCCCGGAACTGGATGGCACAACCCGCCGGCCGAGTCTGGATCGGATGGACGGACAACGGACGGACGGACGGACGGACGGACGGACGGACGGACGGACTGAAGGGACGCTCGCCGGCCTCCCTCCCTCCCCCCGGAACTCGCCCTTCGGCCAGTTGCCGGCCACGCCCCTCCCGGCCGGCAGCCCACCGGCCCGCCCGGCCGCTTAGTCATCCCTAGTTAGTCGTGACTAGTCAGACCCGACTAGCCTCGAGTCGGGCTAGCGGAAGAGGGCCACCGTACGAAAAATCTCCCTCCGTACGGCGTTGGGGCCCCGCTGGACCAATCGCGGCGCGTAACGTGGCGCGCGGGGAGGGGCTGGCGGGGCCGCGTCAGCCCCCGCGCGGGCGAGGGGCCACGCGGCGGCTGACGCGGCCCCGCGAAGCCGCCACGCGGCGGGCGGGCGGGCGGGCACGATCCACGTGGCGCGCGAGGCGGGAGGCGCCCGCAGCCGGTAAAGAGGCGGAGGCGCAGCGCTTTGTTCAAGCGTGCGTGGGGAAGACGGAGAGAGAGGGAGAGAGAGTGAGAGAGGGGGAGAGGGCAGGAGAGGAGGGAAGAGCAGGCGCAGCAGGAGGAGGGAGTGAAGGGAGGCGGA
This sequence comes from Zygnema circumcarinatum, assembly GCA_037447605.1. Taxonomy (NCBI): domain Eukaryota; kingdom Viridiplantae; phylum Streptophyta; class Zygnematophyceae; order Zygnematales; family Zygnemataceae; genus Zygnema; species Zygnema circumcarinatum. The sequence goes on from CM074815.1 coordinate 2,450,945, forward strand.
CAAGTGTGGTAGGACAGGAAAAGGAGGAGGGAGAATATTAAAGGTCCTCTCGGCACTTTCCTTTCGAGCAGCCGCGCGAGCGAGCATGGGCCAGGGAGACGGAGTCCTCGTGGCCCCGTACGCGCCGTCCCCCGAATGGACGGACGTCCTCTCGCAGGGGCTCAGCGCTGCGGCGGTTTCCAACTTCATCGCGCAAGGGCGGGGGACGCGGGACGAAGGGCGCACTTCATCTTTCTCCGCGGTGAAGAATCACGACTTGGACATCCTTCCGTCAGACTCAGAGTCTGTCTCTGACCGCAGATCGGGGAAATTCGTGACTCTTGACGAAGACGATGGGTGGAACTATCTGCATCGGCTGGACTCGGACGACCTGCCGAAGCTGAGCATTGTCGGGAGCGCCATGGCGACAGTGCTCAAGTTCTTCGTGCGGCAGAAGGTAACGTCGCCGTCTCCTGCTGCACTGTTTGTTCACTTTCTTAGCGCGATGCTTGAAGTAGAAGTCTTCATTTGAGCTGACTCGAGGACTTTAGAGAAACTTTCGCCTTTCATCTATCACTATGAAAAAAAGCGGCAGTGGTGACAGATCGCCTCAACTGACATCAGCAGAATCAATTTTTAATTTTTAATTCACGTTTTATAATTGTATATGAAAAGTTCATCTGGTACGGTCTGTGTGTCTGATTACGTACGTGTGCAATGTGCAGATGGAATATGTGGGGCAGTGCAACGTGGCGATTGGGGGAGAGAGCTGGCAGCTGCTGCGAGGCGAAGTAAAAAGCTTTCAAATTTACATGCAAGACTTTTGCTTCAGAGTAAGGCACACTACGGAATTGTTTTTTCGTTCTTTTCCCTAACTGCACACTCATATCCATGAACATGGCTAAAGAAAAAAACTCATAGATTAGCTGTCGCTTTTAAATGCGACATGGATTGATATTCTTTCACAGCCTCAACTTTCCTTCATGGCCCCTTGCAGGGTATGCGCACCACAGAAGCCGAATTGCACACATTGGACGACGGCGGCGGCATGAAGTTCAACCTCAGAAGTGCAGGCACGGGGTAAGAGCCGGCACTTACCCGAAATGTCAGAGGACAAACTTTCTCTTCTCTGCTTCAATCTTTTCCTTTTGAAGAGGGCGACAGGTGACCAGTTTTTTATCAGATATTAATAGCTGCTTTTCCCTTCCGAATGCACAGGGGGAAGCTCTTGGAGCGAAAGGTGCCGATGCTGCTCTCTGTTCGGGAAAGCGAAGCGGATGCCCTTCCAAGGTACGCATTCGCATACAGATATTTAAACATGTCGATGGGAGCTTAAGGACAAAGCTAACGATATGTTGACCTTTGGCAAATGGAGTTCATGATGTACCCATTTTAACAGCATCCTTTTTCATTGTTGTCTCCTTGTCGCAGCCTCCATAGGAACAACCTTCTGCATAAAACGGTTCAGGAGTGTTGGAATTATATCCATGGCGTCTCTGTGGCGGAGTACATCACAGATGACGCCCCTGATGCAGTCCCCAACTTCCCCCTTCCACTGCCCGAGCTGTCCCTTAAGCTTGCTGATGGTTTAGCTCTCTTTGAGGAGGTCCAGGAGGATCGAGTCGTTGCTTCGAATGGTGAGGCAAAAAATCCAATTAGGTTTGCGTTAAATTTTAGTGTTGAAAGGGTTGGGGAACTAGAGGAACTGGTAGTGTCGGAAGTTGATTGGCCAATTAGAGTTTTCCAGCCGGAAAAAGGCTGTGCAGAAACGGAGTTGGAGGGCGTGAGGGTGACGCTGGCAGAGCGTGCAAAGTGGCGGAAGGTGGTAAAAATGTCAAATGATATTAGGTTTCAGAGTTTTTCGGTCCGAAAAGGTTGGTTTTGCTATTCGTACAAGTTTTCATTGGACTTGTAAGATAAATCACATTCAGCTTAAATTGAGCACTCTTCACATGTACATAAGAGGAACGAACTCCCAGTTTGCTTCAATTAGATATCTAGTAACTATATTTTAAGGTGAACAGGCGTTGAAAGGTGCTAGTTCAAACTAGCGCAGAATACTCTGTTGCCAGGAACGATGACACGTTCATCCTTTCATTCTTGTACTGTACCATCTATAGGTGGTGGGATGTATGCTCCGCCCTTTAATTGATTGCCGTTGAACACTTCTGTGAATCGATTCCTGCCCCGTGTGTATGGGAAGGCCAAAGCAAAAACACCCCATATGTTTATGTTGAATGAAAAAAAAAAAAATGTTGTTGAATTTCCAGAACAAAAAGAGAATTTTGTTTTCCTTTGCATGTGACTAATGCAAAGCGTATAGTTGTCCCCTCTGTCCTGAGAGAGCAGCGCGCTGTTTTCTACACGGACTCTTTTGCACATTGTTAATAGGTCCAACGTGATAATAAAAAATTGATAACGCATGTTGTCATGTCATAGGTCTCATCCTCTTTCACCCTAAGAACATTTTCACTAATTGTACAGGACTTTCTAACCCCCTCTCTTGGCCTGAAATATCTGCTGCAGATTTTTTGCCTCGAGTCACTGATAAAGCACAGAAAAAAAAGAAAAAAAATTGTGCGTACATGTACCGTACGACAGGAAGTGAAACATCCACTGGTTAAAATGTTGTATGGCTCGAAAAATAAAAACTTGCGGTTTTTCGAGCTAACTGAGGACACGTGGCGCACATCGCAAGCACGATGAGCCCATCGGACGGCGCAGGGCACTTTCAAGTGTATTTTGTTGCTCGAGTTCCTTCGAATTTCCTGCCCTTTCTAGAGATCAAGATCGAAGGCGTAAGAGCAGCTGAGCCAACCCTTCTCCACAGTGAAGTTTTTGAAGCGGATGTCCGGCGGCAGGTCCATGATCTTAAACCACTTCTCGCGGTGTTCACCGACTTGATGCTTTGGAGTGGTGGAGTCCGCGTGGGGCCACCGCGCCTCCATCACCTTCAGCCTTTCGTATCCATCGATGATTTCAATCTTGAATTGCAGGGCCATCCTTGCCGGCTCCTTGTGTCCCTCGCTTTGCTTCAACTCGTTGTCAATAATCTCCTCATACAAGGCAAGTCCGTCGACGAATGTCACTCGAAAAAGCGGAAGCGGCAATAGAGGAGGTTGCGTGGAATCGGGCTGACAGGCTTCGCCGAGTTTTACGTTCCGGCCATTCATGTGATTCCAGCATTCGTGCAGCGTTTCTCTCAGTAACTTGTTGCAATTCTCGGCGATGCTGCAAGCACCCGGAGACAGACTAAGTAGTGTGGAGATCACGACCGAGGTATTAGTCACTCGCGCAAGGTCGCCAAGGCACTTTGACAGGTAAAAACCCTAAAAACCAAGCACGTCTGCATGACGCAAGTGGACGCATCAAGTAAACCTGGAAGGTCACCTTGAGGTCGCGCCTGACTCCCTAACGCGAATTGACATCTTCATTGGCACCCGCTTTGTCAAGAGCTTTCCCCTGGCATCCCAGAAAAACAAAAACTTGATTTGTTGGGAAAGAGAAATGCCCAGCCATGCCCTTGCTCCTGAAGGAGCGCAATTCAGCCGGGTCGCCAGAAAGCTCACGCACTCACCCATTGCGAGCGCTGCTGAGATTAAAGTCAATGCGGCCTGCCTCGGGCAGTGTCTGAGCCTCCGCTTCTGCCACCAAGCAGTTCTGCAGAATTTTTCATTGGAGGACGAGAGAGTGAGAGACTTGAAAAAGAACACGTAGCTGGATTTAAACCAGAACACGCTCCTGTCTCCCTCCCCCTTCCCCCACCCCCTCTCTCCCCTTGGTCCACTCGGTCGTCTCTCTATTTCCTCACTAAGCAGTGTGGTTAATTTTCACATTCGTGAATTAGTTTGCAAAATACTACAAAAATTGTTTGCAGAACCTCACAAATCAGCAGGTTGAACTCTTCTTTGTAATTGCAGCGAAAGGCACCTCATAGGAAAATCTTTGCATGTATATGCGGAAGCCTGTCGTTCGTCCTGATAGCAACTGCAGACTGCTTCCACCAATAGCCACGTGGAGCTTGCCACAGAAGTCCATCTGTCACGCCATGAGCCAGTAATAGGTTAAAATGCGCAGCACGCATCCCAGTCTCTCGTCAGCATTGCCTCATCTTAGAATTCTAATACCTATTTTTCAAGAGAATACAACAAAAGCAACAATCCAGGAACACGGTACCATTTGCTCCATAAATCACGCTTCTACGAGGGCGGCGTTATACCTTTCGCCGAACAAACATCTTGAGCAGATTCGAAACCACTCCTCCAACAATTCCACTTCGCGGTGCCCCCTCTGATGGTTTCTCAAAGAGGTATTCTGTTCCAGGTGACGAAATTTCGTCCATCAACCCACTGCCTTTGCCGTAATAAATCGGCGAATTCAGGTAAAATGGACTCATGACAGCCATGGACGAGCCCGGCGAAGGCACCCATGAAGGAGTGCTCAGCTTCGCGCTTCGTGGAGCAACGTCTCTGAATGCGGCAGGTGGACTCGAGCACTCGCTTGGGCACCCACTAGACCCATGAGCCTCGGTCCATTCTGCAGGCTGGTCGACACGTGGCAAGCTTGGAGACGGTGAGTTGGCAGGTGTTCTGCTCTTCTGCTTGACCCGTGCTTCTACCAAAGGGCTTTGCATTGCAATTCCTGCAAGCCGAATCGCCTCGACTTGTGTTGGAGTATTCAATGGTTGGGGAGACGGCAGCTGCACATGGTTGGGAAGTGGAGATCTGCCATTCAAGAGGCCCGACTTTGAGCTCTTCCCAGGTCGCTTTCCCGCAGAATTGACGCCCTGAACATGATGCAGAACCGAGCCGCGTGGTGAAAACTGTGGGCGCGGCGAATTCTGTCGACCGTTGATGATGAGATGCGAGAGCGGACGAGGCCTGCGGATGGACGTTGTTGGAGCCGTCATTGTGAGAGAAAGACAAGAGTTGCATAAAAGGAGTCTGACGCCCTGCGAGGGGGTCGTCTGCCTCGCCTGACAGTCACACTTCACGAGCCCGACTCTACTTCTTAACGGATGTGAAGGAGCGACCACGACTATCCGTCCAGAGGGGCTCTCCTGCATGACTTATAGTTTTCGGCTGCATTTGCCTCCCTTTCTCTGCTGAATCAGAGCCGAAGCTCGATGGCATTCCTGCCAAGCCGGCATTCCTGCGAGCCGAGCCGCCCCCCGTCCCCTCCCTCCGCCTGCAAGCCCCGCCGCTTCCTTCATAGCGCGCGGGGGGCGGGCGGGCCCTCCGAGGCGAGGCCCCGCGTGACGCGACGCGACGCGGGGGACGGCCGGTCCCGCTCACGTCCCGCGCGTCACCCGCCGTCACGCGCGCTGACGGAAACGGTCACCGCCTGTCCGGTCAGGACGGCCGAACCCTCCCTTTGTGCGGCGCGACGCGCCCATTCGCCGGGCGGGGTCCCGCTGAAACTGTAAGCCCACGTTGTGCCACGCGGGCAGGCCGTTGGGCCACGTTGGCAGGCCGTTGGCGCCACGTTGGCCGGCCGTTGGCGCCACGTGTGCTTTCACTGCGGTATCTGGGCAACTGGCGACGACTATAACACTGACGTGGCACTATGCCAAGCTGGCAACCCCGGCATGTACAGCTGATTGCCGAGCCTACGTGGCGGCAGGCTCGGTACGCGCCCCCCCCCCCCAGCTGCATGCGCTACCTGGATGAAATGGACGAACGGACGGATGGACGGACGGACGGACGGATGGACGGACGGACGGACGGACGGCACATAACATCGCCGGCTGGACGACAAAACCGACAACGCTGACAAATCGATCGAACCTTTGTCCTCGCCGATGCATCAACTTGCTTCAACTTGCTTCAACCACACTCTTTATCAACGCAAACGGAAGGACATGGCGGCGGGGGGAGGTGCTACAGGCAGTGTGTGATAGCTCTGGATAGCAAAGTGAATGTCTTTCTATGAGAAACTCTGTCCTGTAACCACCAACTGATGGCTCTTCAAACTTCCTACTAGAAACACCACAAGCCAGGCTCTAGTCTCCTATTGAAATACTCTTCAAGCTGAAGGAACCACGGGGTGAAGAGCAGGGCGATCGAACTAAAGCTGCCTCCTCATCCCTGTCATCCAATACAAACGCACGTCTTCCCTCCTTTCTCTGCGCCAGGAGGGAAAGCACGAGGGCGGAAAGAGAGGTCGGGTGACATCCACAATGCTCAAACCGGCCGCTCTTGCCTGTGCTTCAAACAGAGCTAGAGTTGACTCGTTTCTGACAGCTGTAGCAACCAATGCCACGGGACCTTCTGTAACTGAACTACCGGATCGCTCACAAGCTAAAAATGTCGGCAGATCCTTAACAAAACTTTGACTGTCGCCTTCATTTGCTGCTTCATGCGGCAGCTGCTCAGGTCGCGTCATTTCACTTCCGCCATAGCTGGTTGGTTCAGCACAGCTCTGACCTAAACACGGCTCATCAGCCAAGAAGACAGGGCCAGGTGGCACTCCATCATTGGCTGGCAGATCATCCGGGCGCTGAAGCAGTGCACTCAACACTCTCACGAGACTCGGTATGACAGACGGGTCGTAAACAACATCTGCTCCCAGAATCAGATCTGCTTGTAGGGAGTGCAAAAAGGCATCCGAAGCCGTTTCCCAATCAAGATTCAAGCAAGCCACCTGTCACATTTTCAACGATACAATTAATTGTGTGGACACGGACTTCTGCAAAGCCATCATAATACAAATACTCGGTACGTGTCGCCTACATAGCAAGGAGTAAGGTGCGACCAGGACAGCAACAACTGCAGACTGGAGGGCTCTACGGAGGTAGCTTTCTGCGGCAGCGACTGTTGCGAAAACTACATGGAAAGAAAGTCCAAAAAGCGAGCAACAAAGGAATGCAGAAATGCCAAGAAACCATATGCATCTGCACTGCGATGGAATCTCTCTCCTCATTCAGAGCGTTCAATCTCCATCAACTCGGCTACCAGTTTCCAGGAAACAAGACCCTACCCGATGCTGAGCAGCCACTATTTCCAAGCGGTTGCTTGCAGCCTCTGCTCCCGCGGTGCGGTCAAGCGAGTGTCCGCCATTGGCTGCACTTGAAGTGACAACGCCATTAATCTCCAGATTGTGAATAAGATTTTCCATCGTCTCCGGGTTGCCATCAGTCAAAATCACCTGCTACCAACAGTGTATGTGTCAGGGCGTGTAGTTCGATGCTAGACAATAGAAACCACAGAGCCAAGTTTCGTCTCTGAGATGTCTAATTTTGATTGAACCGATTGATGTTCTTAAGACAAGCAAGCACAACAACACCTAATACCATCAGCCTGTGAAGAGTATCAGAAAAAAGAAACAAAATCTTTCTGTTGTGAAAAGTTACCTTACCAGCTGGAAGACGGCTCAGACAAACTCCAGTGAGCCCGGATCCACTTCCAAGTTCCAAACACGACTTCCGATCAACAAGACGAGGCCAGTTCAACAAAACGGACACAAGATGAAAGCTGGCCGGCCATACGTAGCAGCTGCATGGAGCCACCGAAAGCCCAAAAAGTCTTCAATCTCAGAGTAATCCGATATCCAGCAAAGCCTCTGAAACTCTGAGATTCTCATTCAGCTTGTCCCTCAAACTAGACATGCATACATTTTTGCAACCCACAATAAAGACTGAACCAAAAACGAGCTTACCCGGTCCCACCCTGCAGCATGTTTAACGACAGCCGTAAAGTGACGAGCTCGCTCGCACTGGCTGCCACTTCCACCCCACATTCGTGCCCTCCTTCTCGCCCACCTTTTCTTACAAACCCGCAAAAGTCACAACTAGTCACAATGAGTTTCTCTGCAACTAGATTTCCCTTTGACGGCTGAGCTTCAACCTCTCGGCCGCCGAGAGCTGGACCTTTCACAGCAGCGCAAGAAGCATTGCGAGAGGGCACAGCCTCGCTCTTGGTTGAAATGGGAGAGACTTGTGAGTCTGAGTGAAAGCTTGGAAGAAAAGCTGACGGAGGTGGGTTGCAATACACATAGGTGCGGTAGCACCATAGCGGAGCATCTGACAGCTGTCCGAGTTGGCTCTGTTGGTCCCACAAGGTCCTGCAACCATGTCAGGAACAACACTACAGTTTCTCATTTCGCACATAGCACGTTCCTATTGTTTGCAGGTAGTAGACATAATTAAGCATGAGCATTTACTGCAAATTTGTACAGATAAGAGAAATGAAGTGTATGAAATGATTTGACTAAGCAAGTTTTCTTTTACTTATCGTCAATTCTATGAAAAGAGGTAGCTTAGGCGTACAGTCGGTTGCATTAGCAATGCAGGATAAGACTTACCATGGCTACGCAGAGTTCCTGGTAAAGCTCCTCTATGACTTCTGCATCTTCCCCTTCCTCGCAATGTCCAGCTCCCTCTGCGCCTTCCCTTCCAACGCCGACTTCATTGTGCATCCTCTTCACGTCCTCTTCAGCTGCAGCAATTACTGCTTTGAGTACGCGCACAATGTAGGCTGGGTCCGGGGGATAGTTCTTTGAGATCTGACAGCGGAACCAACATATAGTTCGCAAAAAAACAATCGCTTTATGAAAGAAAACACATGCCCGAGTGACTGACAAAAATATAAGTAAAGGTAACTAGTTCCGAAATCAATGAATGACGACCGAAGGCCAACATAAATTGCAGGGCTCTCTCATGGAATGCTGTTTGACTGCAACTCCAAGAGTTTTGAGGGGCGAGAGCAACGACGAGCATTTGTCAAAACGCTCCTTCAACGCATGTATTCCAATCAGATATCAATAACAGAAAAATTCTAAACGAAAATACTTGACATAGTCTCTTCAAATTGAGGTACCGGGTGATGCAGAACTTCAGAGCAAAAGGAGCGCTGCCTGCCAGGTGTCAGCAGGCCGTTGCCTACCGAATCCCTGCAATCATACAACAGCCGTTGCTGAAAAACACTTCTCCAAGCGAGAGACATGATTAGAGTTTGAGCAATGAAGTCGGCTTTTCAAAATTCTCTTGCCTTGTGTTTGTGTGATCAAAAAAGTGCAAAAGCCCTTGTTCCCCTCTCTCTCTCTCTCCTATTTTGCCCTCCGCTTTTCCCAGTGAGAACCCTAAAATGGCCGCGAGAGAACGCAGTGAGAGAGTCGGAGAGGGAGAGGGCAGCCATACCTTGCGCAGGCCACGACCAGCGTAGGCGGCGCCATTACCCAGTAAGCCTGCCGCACTCTCTCCATCACGCTGCACAGGATGCCCCCCTCAACCCTCCTACCCACAATACGAAGAAACAGGGTAGTGCGTCTGAGAGAGCGCGAGGCACGCCTGCCTCCTCTCCTCTCCTCTCCTCAAGAAGGCAGCGGTTGGCCGCGCGAAAGGGAAAGGGAGAGGCGGCCTCGAGCGTATCGTACCGCCACGGCCGATACCGCGGTCCAGCAGCTCAGAGGCGGGCGCTGCAACCGTCGGCCTTGATCCTCCTTGACGCGGCAGCGACAGGAGGCGGGAGGAGGAGGAAGCGGAGGAAGGCGAACAAATGGCTGCTTCTGCAGACGAGCAAGGGGTACAAATGCAGGAATGAAAGACGGAGGTGCTGCAAAAGGGTCACACAGCATAATGGAAGCAGTTAACGCTCAAAGGAATTGACTTAAAGCAGCACGCCAGGGTGCTGCACACGCATTCGGGTTCTCATGCATTCTGGTGTTCACGGGAAGGTCAATTTTTAAGGAATTCTAAAGCTCCCTGCAAATTATTCCTTGCACATGGCTTCGCTGCGTCGCCTTGCTTCACAAAGTAAAAAGTCGTTGCAGCCTTCAGAAAAGCTCAGCAGATGCGTTAGAATCCTCGCAGCCCCTCTCTCTTTCCCTTTCCAGCCTCCATTATCTCCTGCAAGGCCTTCCAGAGGGTCCTCTACATTTAAAGCCACCAACGACACTCCTGCGGAGGAGAAGAAGACGCGGGGAATGCGATGCAGGGAGTCACTCTGCCCTGCATTCAGCTCCTACAGTACATGCCCAATTCGCTCTTCTCCAATTCTAGTCTCAGGCTCTCACCACGATGCTTTACAAACGTCACGCCGCGAACGAAGCCATTTCTCGCCTGCTCGTCCCTCTCCGGCACTACGAACCTCCGCTATTTGCAGCATTCGGAGGGCGTCGACCTTAGCTTCTGGCTCGACTCCTCTTTCAGAAACCGCAGCGAAGGCAAAGTCTGCAGAATCAAACTCCTCGCCCACCAATGGCTCGTTTTCCAAGATCTTGATCGCTAATCGCGGCGAAATTGCGTGTAGAATCATCAGAACGGCGGAGAGGTTAGGGCTGAGGACGGTGGCAGTGTACAGCGAGGCCGACAGGAACGCGAGACACGTAAAGGAAGCCGACGAGGCGTACTGCATTGGAGGGGCTCCCTCGGACCAAAGCTACCTCCGAGGAGAGGCCATTCTGTCAGTCGCTGCATCCACTGGGGCGCAGGTATCATCCCTTTACATGAGTGAAATACACGTGGTGTGTAGTTGCTGTGCATGATGGCGGCTGGAGGCTGTTTTCTTGACTCCCCATTTAAACTATACTGGAAATGACAATTAGAAGCGACTCGCAAATTTTCTTTAATGAAACATTTCCCATAATTTGGAGCTCGGGTCCATCCTCTCAAAAGAATCGTGGCAGAGTTCATTTTGAAACGCTTTTTGCTGTAGATTTGAAATGTTGAAGTGCTGGAGATCGGACGGTGATGCATTCCTCACAGTGTCGGCAGGCACCATTCAAGGTTGCAAAATGTATGTGCGGGCATGTAGTGAAGGACTCAGAAAAGCTCAGATTGTCGCAATACGAATGGAAGGTTCCAGGTTTTTCTTTTCGCCATTGCATGGCGAAAGGTTCGTATGCATGAATGTATGAATGATTGCGATGCCGCAATGGTCGAGATCAACGAAGGATATCATTATGGGAAGGTTTCTCCTCAGCATCACCTTCAGAAAGCATTTTGTGACGCTCAGACAGAAAGGCTCCGTAATCTGATGCCTTTCGACTGCAAACCCCTCTGTATGAGCCAAAAGGTTTGCTTTCCATGTTCGCAGTTCGAATTCCAGGAGAAAGCCGAAACTAAATACCTGTTACGGCTTAACTATTTGCAGGCCATCCATCCTGGATATGGATTCTTGTCAGAAAACGCTGCATTTGCAGAACTCTGTTCAGAACGAGGCGTTGAATTTATCGGCCCTCCAGCAGCAGCAATCCGCGCCATGGGCGACAAAAGGTATGCGCACACTCCCCCCCAAAAGACTCGATGGGGGGCACCACCCTTCCTTCCAGGTCAAACCGTTTGCTGGCCACTCTTCCATTCCGTAGACCGCAAGAAGCCAATAAAAAAAAAGGCAGTGTCCCTGCGTGCAGCGCCGCCAAGGCTCTGATGGCGTGTGCGGGTATCCCCGTGGTGCCGGGATCCCTCGGGTCCGACCAGAGCCCCTCCGCGCTGCTGGCAGCCGCAGAGGAGGTCGGCTTCCCCGTGCTGGTTAAGGCCACGCAGGGGGGAGGGGGAAAGGTTGGGCCCTTCTAGGCAATTCTCTCCCTCGCTCTCCCTTACTCTCTCTCTCTCTCACACTCACTCTCTCTCTCTCCCTCTCTCTCTCTCTCTCTCTCTCTCTCTCTCTCTCTCTCTCT
>CM074815.1:2463264-2507877 GCA_037447605.1 Zygnema circumcarinatum
CCCCCCCCCCCCCCTCCGCCTCCCACTCTCTCCTGCTTTCCTTCTTAACTCTCTTCTCTGTTTTCTCTCTCTCTCTCTCTCTCTCCCTCTCTCTCTCTCTCTCTCTCTCCCCCGGGGGGTCTGAACAGGCGGTGGGGTACGAGAGCGCGGGCACGGTGGAGTTCCTTGTGGACGCAGCGACCGGCGACTTCTTCTTCCTGGAAATGAACACTCGCCTGCAGGTGAGGCAGACTCTTCCTCGTCTTCGTCTTCTGCAACGAAACGACTGTGCCTGCTTTATCCTTGCCTTTCCACTGACGGCGTTCCATGGTGGTAACTTCAGACGGCCTCTCTACCCTTTTTTTTGGTTGCTTTATCTCTCTCTCCCCCCTCTCCCTTCCCCTCTCCCTGTCTCTTCCTCTCTCTCTCTCTCTCTCGAAAGAACATGAGCGACTCTTGGCTTGGCAGGTGGAGCATCCAATCACGGAGCTGATAACAGGGCAAGACTTAGTCGAGTGGCAGATCTTAGTGGCGGCCGGCCGGCCCCTGCCTGCGAGGCAGAGTCAGCTTACGGCGGCGGGTGAGGAGAAAATGCTTCAGGAAAATACTAAGAGCAGCAAAATCACTGCGTTGAAAAGCTTAGGATGGTTCACCAAAAACTTGCGAAAATTACTTTCCTCTGCAGCTCGCTAGACTGTTAATCCTGCCACGTGACTCGCTGTGGTTTGTGCGAATGCAGGCCATGCATTTGAGGCGCGTGTCTATGCTGAAAACGTGCCACGTGGCTTCTTGCCGGCCGCTGGGCGGCTGCGGCGATGCCGCCCTCCTCCCTCCTCCCCTACCGGTGGGTTTGCCTCCCTCCATCGCCCTGCCTGGGGAAGGAGGCCTCTCTCCCTCCTTCCGCGAGTCGTAGAGAGTGGAAGAGACCTGCCCTGCTTTAGCTCACTTCGACACGTGTTGAAGTCGAATGAAGCAAAGCCGACACCGTCCTTTCCAGCGGACCGGGTCAGAGCGCAGGAGGGAGGAGGGAGGGAGTGCTGGAGGAGCCCCTCCTCCGTCTCTCTCACTCTCTCTCTCTCTCTATCTGAGGGGCGGGTGAGAGGGGGGGAGGGGGGGCAGTGCGTGTGGAGACGGGAGTGGGAGAGGGTGACTCTGTGAGCGTGCACTACGACCCCCTCATTGCGAAGCTCGCGGTGTGGGGACCGGACCGGGGGACGGCTCTCCTCTCTCTGCAGCGGGGGCTTGCTCACTATCAGGTAACCATATCGATATCGATATTCATTTGATAAATTTTGGGTCAAGTATGAGCATTGACATCGGTGTCACGGTCTGCATCAATGTCGGTGTTGACATGGACATCAGTTATTATCGATATCTTTGGTACCGCTATCACTCTTATCGCATCAGTATATCATCATCGTCAATTTTGATGTCGATTACTGTATCATCATGTCAGCATAAGTGTCGATGTCAAGAAAGATAAACAATCAATATAGTTCTTGGTTAATAAGGATGTTATGATCGAGTGTTGATGTCAGTAACGAAGTCAACATTCGATAATGCCGACCCTTGCAGGTACAGCACTGTAGTAGAACGCAGAGGGAGTTAGAGAGGGAGAGAGAGAGAGAGAGAGAGAGAGAGAGAGAGAGAGAGAGAGAGAGAGAGAGACGTACAGAGAGCGAGGAAGGGAGGGCAAGGACACAGAACGAGGAGGGGTACATCGGTCAGACGAATGCGTAGAGAAACGAGAAAGGTGGAAGAAAGAGTGACAAAGAAGCTATCGACATGCGTTGCCTTCTCCACTCCACTCGCCATCCTTCCCCTTTCTCTGAGCCCGCTCTTACCCTGCAATTGTGCAGATTGCCGGAGTCGTGACCAACCTCTCCTTCCTGCAGGCGCTAGCGGCACACCCAGCCTTTGTGGCGGGGGAGGTAGACACACACTTTATTCCGCGACACAGGGAGGATTTGTTCCCTCTTGCGAGACTTTCCAAGGAGGAGGAGGAGAAGGAGGAGGCGAAAGAGGGAGAGCTCTCTCTCAGAGAGGCAGACATGGGAGCTGCGGTTGCGGCTGCAGGGCTATGCTTGCAGGACAGGTGGCGGGCAAGGAGGGGCTCTTCTGCACAGGGCCAAAACAGTGAGAGAAACTCCGAGTCATGAAGGGACAACTTTAAAACGGGGATAAGAACGGGCCCTTGTTTTTTCCTGTTTTTTTAATTTTAATGTTTGGGTCGGCAGAGGGTCATGAAACTAAACGAGCCCTAAGTTGCTGATCCAAATTTTAGCACTATGTCGAATGTCGTTTCCACAGGCTTGTCCTCAATGTGGGCATCCGGATCGGGATTTCGAGTGAACCACATGCATGCCCGCCACGTGGCGTTGGCTCCGGCCAATGAAGGCGGAGACGAGTCCGTTCGCCCCATAGAAATGGCAGTTCAGTACTGCCGGAACGGCGAGTTTGAAGTGCAGGTGAACCTGCCTGCTCGCCCTTGCAGGGTTGTACGGATGGAGCGGGACCTGCTATGCAAAATGACTGTCTACATCTGTCTATGACATCTTTGCCCGACAAATCTCTTATTTTCTTTTGTTTTTTTTTTTTTTTTTTGGTTCATGTCGCGGTGGGTGCAGTCGAAGGGCCGCAAATCCGTTGTGGTTTCCGGAGTTGTGGAGAGTGAGGATGGGACAGAGCTGAGACTCACCATTGGAGACCTTTCCACAACAGCTTCTCTCGTGCAATATGCGGAGGTAAAATCAGACGCTCTGTTGTTTGGCAATGTTTCCTTGACAGTCTTTGTCAATTAGTCTCGTCATTTGGACCTGAGAGAGCCTTGCAATCATCAAATCTTGAAGAAACATGCGAACCTCGCAGTTGAATGCCTGACGTTTCATCACATATTTCTTCGTAGACCTTTTGTAGACCTCCTCTTTTGTCAAACACACATACCCTTATTCCCACATCCCTGCATACCTATCTGCTCTGCAGGGAGAACACGAGCACGTCCATTTGTGGCTAGGAGGCTGCCACCACCACTTTTTGATTCCCTTGAAGGTGCACATTGCGGCCGATCCACGCAACGGAGGGAGCAGTTCCATGCTCGCCCCGCAAAGCCGTGTGGAGGGGGCCGTCTTCTCCCCCATGGCCGGGCGAGTAGTGAAGGTTTGCTGCACAGCCGGCAGCGCTGTGGAGGAAGGGGACCCCGTCGTGCTCTTGGAGGCCATGAAGATGGAGGTCAGTAGTGGTCGGATAATGTGGATCTGGATAGTGGATCGGGATAACCCATCTTGTTGATCTTGTTGATCTTGTTGATCTTGTTGATCTTGTTGATCTTGTTGATGTTTTTGACGCGTTGACACTTTGACTTTTGCAGCACGCGGTGCGCGCACCCCGGGGGGGACACGTGGCGGAGCTGCGCGCGGAGGTGGGGCAGCAGGTGGCCGACGGCGCACTCCTCTTCACGCTGCAGGTGAAACCCTGCAACGGGAACGGCTAAAAACCCATGAAATGCGGAATGATCCCACCACACTGTAACTTTTGCGATGCAATTTTAACATGAGCATTGATGTGTTAAATTGATGTATCAAGCGTCTTTTTGTGTAAGTTCATTAAAAGTAGCAGAAGCGTGTGACTGTTTTAGTTAAGAACGCCGATTGGCTGACTGTAGTGGTGGATGCATTCGAGTTCAAAATGGGTATTTCGCAATTTTTCAGGGGTCTCCAAGGAGCAGCCTACACTAGGAGCACTGGTGTGTGTTTAAGAAGGGTTTTGTTATGTCGTAACTCCCTCTCCTTTTTCTATTTTCTTTCCACTGAATAGGATTTGGAGACGCGTTCTGTGGTACCATGAGGCAGGACTGGACGAGGCCCATCTCGAGAGGTTACTGGAATGGAGTTTGTTGGAGGCTTGTATTTTAAATGCATGAAAATGCTTTGTAAATATGTTCGTTTTTGTTCATATGTCCGTCAGCTTAAGACGCGGCGGTGTTTTGCTTAGAGAAGGGTCAGGGTTGCGGGCTTGTAATTTTGTATCCTAAAAGATGGGGATTTGGAGTTTGTAGGAGTGGCCAATTTGTGAGGCGGAGGGAAGCTTACATAGAATACATAGAAGCTACAATTGGCGTTGTTTTACAGTTACAGTTCCAGTTTGATACTTTGTCTCTTCAACAGAAGAGGAGCCCAACTTTATCTCATGGAATGCCATGTTCCATGGGGAGAGTTCGTCATAGAGTGCTTACAGTGTACGGACAGAGTCCAGACAGACGGGCGGCGCTGGGCAGCAAAGCCTCCCCTGTTTCAACGTCTCATCATGCCAGCTTTCCTTTACCAGATGAAGTCTGTTCAAAGTCAGGTCTCGTCTCATGCCAATTCTCGTCCCCGCTTATTGTTTGTGACTTCATCACCACGAAGTCATATTTCACAGACCTCTCCCCTAGTAGTGAAGTGGTGCAAAAGTCGTGACGTAGAAATTCCTGTTTCTAAACGGAATTTTCCAGCAAACTCCCTGATTATCTGTAAAGAGACCCATCGCCATCGCCTAATTGCTCATGGAAAATCCTATTCATCGACTAAGACCATGCCCTGGGCCATAACATTTTTAAACACAAAAACAAGTAAAGCATTGTCATGTTTCCTAGTGCCGTTTGAGTCGCGCGGTCACTTCCCCCATGTCTGGATGCGTCTCCCTTGAGTCTGCTCACTTTTGCACCATCCTTCCCTCCTTCCCTCCCTTTCTTTCTTTCTTTCTTTCTTTCTATCTTTCTTTCTTTCTTTCTTTCTTTCCTTCGCAGTCAAACAGTCGCCGCCGCGGTTTTTGCTTTTCTCCGCAGTCCGGCACTGTATCGTACTGTGACGATATAGTCTGATACGATATCAATGCGGTGCGATACGATATTGCCTGTCGCGCATTCCGGATCGCCACCGGCCGTCGCTAATGCCGCTCTCCCCTGCCTCTCACTCTCTCCTTCTCTCCCTTCCACCCTCCCTCCCTCCTTCCTCCCTCCTTCCTCCTCCCTCCCTCCTTCCTCCCTCCTTCCTCCCTCCCTCCTTCCTCTCGCCATGCTGCATTGCCGCGTGCGGTCCATAGGAGGTTGCACTGATTACTCCAGTTGCGCTGGTGGAAACAAGCGGAGAACGTAGCCATCGGTTTGGCACTTTCTCGCCCCCTCACTCACTCTCGCTCTTTCTCTCTCTCCCTCTCTCTCTCTCTCGCTCTCTACCCCCCTCCACCTCTCCCTCCCTCTTCCCATCCCCCCCCCCTTTTCCTCCACTATCGCTTCCTTTCTCGTCGCTCAGCTTACGGGCACGACCACTGCCCTGCTTTTTACCGGGTGCGCGTTTCACCTAAAGCTTTTGAGCGTAAGACATCGAGAAATGGGGGGAATAGGATTTGAGATGTACGAAGATTAGTTTCGCAGCTCTCAATTATGAACCTTCTCCCGCTCTTGCCACACTTTTCCTCCCCTTTAAGAGAACATCGTTCTGCCATTCATTCTTCAACTGCATTTCCTCCACTTTCCATCTAATTCCCATGTGGTACGCCCAGTTTTTTCCCAGTAATCTTCCCAATTTTGTCTGAGCGGCAGCCTATTCCATTCGCTCGAATTAAACTTTATTGTCAAGTCTGACGAATAAGTGGAAATGTTTGGCTAAATTTCGCAATATGGGAAGCGAAGGCGTGAGAGGAAACCTGTCTTCTGTTGTGGGTTGTGCTTGATAGATCCGTTTCTTTGTTTCACTGTGCGTATTTAATTATGCAACCGCACCTGGAAAAGAATGCAATTCAGATTAGGTCTATGGAATTGGTTGACGAGCAATGTACAGCTTGGGACGAGGTATGTGGTTGTCTGTCGAGCAATCGACAAGCTGCAGTATCTTATCTAGCAATCGTATATCCGTGCAGGGCATTCTCCTCCTTCGAGAGTTCTCTTCAAATCACTTCATGTTTGGCGTACGTTTCAATGCCAGCGTCCATTGCAAATCGAGGGCGAAAGAGGAAAATTTGGGAGCGACTTTTACGTCCTTGATCTTGCAAATTTGGCATCGTTCAAGTGGACGACGAGCCGAACCTTTGACCTTTGACCCTTTGCCCAAGTCGCCTCTGAATGGCTTCTCCAAGCCTGGGCGGTAAGACACGTGGCATTTATTCTGTGGGACGGAATAGTCCGGAAAATACAAACCAGTCCCTTGCAAACCGCTCCTTGCAAACCTTTTCGCCGTTGGAGACAGTTGACGTGGACATTGAAATAGGCAACAATCCGTTTAGTAAAAGTCTAGGCGACTCTGCAAACCCCGTCGGAGGCTCTTCCGCGATACCCACAAGAGCGATGTCGAATACGAAGAACGTCTATTTTCTATTTGGAGTAGTGGCTTTTGGTATTTTGTTGGTCACTGCTCTGCTGCTTGCCTTTGCGCAGCTGTTTTCAGCTGACAGCGATGTGCAGTACAGCATTGTTATGGACTGCGGGAGTACTGGGACCCGCCTTTATATCTATGAGTGGAGAGGGGGGGATGCGGGGTCACTTCCGGAGGTGAAAGTGATGGAGGCAGGGAGGGAGGGAGGGAGTGGGAAGGCTTACAATAGGAAAGAAACAGAGCCCGGACTTGATAAATTTGTAGGAGATGCACAGACTCTACGGGAGAAAGCATTGAAGCCTTTGTTAGACTGGGCTGCGGAACAAGTACCCAGACAGAGACACAAGACTACACCTTTGTTTTTATTTGCCACAGCGGGATTGAGAAAATTACCTGAAGCAGATTCTCTTTGGGTTTTAGAAGAAGTTCGCAACGTCTTAGAAAGCAGTCCGTTTTACTTTGAAAGAGGATGGGCTCGGATCATCTCCGGCATCGACGAGGCTATGTATGGTTGGATTGCGCTAAATTATGTACTCGGGCAGTTCGGGCAGGGCCACGAATATTTCAGTTTGGGGGCACTTGACTTAGGGGGCAGTTCTCTTGAAGTGACCTTTGTTCCTCCGAGGGAAGCCCTCTCCCAAGGCTCCGCAAATGTGACGATTAAATCGCGGGAATATCATTTGTATGCACATTCACATGCGGGCTATGGAATGAACGATGGGTTTGATCGATCGGTGACCGCTCTCCTGCATGCCATGGACAGAAATTTGGGAGTAAAGAGTGGCAGTGTTGGAAGTTTTGGGAGCGAGGAGCACAGAGGAGACGAGCTTAGAGAGCCCTCAAAGAGGAGTGGTAGACTGACTGTTGCAGAAGCAGGGGGAGAAGAGCATGGGAGACGATTAAGATATTTGGATGCTGTGAAGAATCGAAACCCCATAATCGTAGAGCATCCCTGTCTTCAGAATGGTTATAATGTGACATATGCGCGATCGAAGGTGTTGATGAGGAAGGCTGCTCAGGAGAGGGAGGAGGGGAGGGAGGGGAGGAATGTGAGGAAGCTTCACGGTTCTGTGGGAGATGCGAGTGTGAGAGGAGAAACGAACGATGGAGAGAGCTCGTTGGGGTTAGTGAAAGAGGAGGAGAAGGAGAGCTATCGACGGAAAGCTATGGAGGGTGTCCATAGACATAGAGACAGTCCCGCCGTCCTTGAAGAAGTAGTTCAGTTGGTCGGTGCGTCTAACTGGGACAGGTGTCAAGCCTTAGCAGCAGCAGTGATACGTTCAGCCCCAAAATGTTCAACTCAGCCTTGCGCATTAGGAGCACATCAGCCGCATCTGAGAGGAAAGTTTTACGCCTTGACCGGTTTCTTTGTGGTTTATCATTTTTTTGGGCTGCCCGGAGACGCCCCATTGGACGCACTGCTTGAGAAAGCACGTGCTTTTTGCGGCCGGCCATGGATGGAGGTGGAAACTGAACTCGGGGAGGTGCGGGGAGTCGATAGAAACTGTTTTCGTGCTCCCTATGTGGTTTCTCTTCTAAGGGAAGGGTTGGGACTTTTGGACAGCCAAATCACTGTTGGGTCAGGCGACATGACTTGGACATTGGGAGCTGCTCTCTATGAGGGGGGTTCAGTTGTGGGTAGTGTGCGAGCAAAGTCGACATTGCCTCTCCCTCCCGAGAGAGCTAAAGCAGCAGACCTTGTGAGACAGGGGAATGTGGGAGGGGAGTCGGAAGGGAGGCTCAATCAGCACACGACACGTCTCCTTGTGATGATGCTCGTGGTTTGTGCTGTTGGCATCTTCATAACAGTCCGACGGTGGACCTCCCCGGGTGGATCACTCCGGAGGGGAACCCTTGTGGGGCGAAGTTCAACTGGAGGGCAGGGAGTGTATGCATCGTGGATATTTGATTTTTCGACAAGCGGAGACAACAGCAGCTACAGTGGAAGCGGAGGACGGTTCAATCCCGGAGGGCGAATCGGTGAGTGAGGTCAGAGCCTGCCCCTCCACAATGACAGCCCAAACCTGCAATTGGGTGCCCTAATTTTGCATCATAATTCACCCACAGACTTACGGCTCCCTCTTCTTACTGTGACCCTCTCCCCTTTACTGAATGGGCCAAACTAAAGGTAATCCATGGGTGCAGGAGACCGAGGGAAGCATCTCAGCCACTCTCCCGATCGCAGCGAAGTCCTGAAAGCTCGAGGAGCGCGAGGCGAGTGGGCGGAGAGGGGGGTTGCGGCGGCGGAGGAGGGCGGGAAGGGGTCGGTCGAGAGGTCGAGCCATGGCGGGTGTCCCCCCCAGCCCTCCCGCAACGTGGCGCGGCGGACGGCCTCGCAGGGGGACATGAGCCGCTTCGATGCGCGGAACGACGACGACTCGAAGGGAGAGAATTGACGCGGCGGCTCGCCATGAATGGGGCTCGAGTCGACGACATTGGGCTTTTGCGAACACATTAGTCTGCACCCGTCGTTGTTTAACAACAACAAGCCTTTTGTACTAAATTTTTAGCGTGGCGGATTAAGAATAGGATTGTAGGATTGTACATTCTTGTAATTTCACACATGATGTGGCGCATGCGCTTTGAGCTATGTTCAACAACACACGACATTCTCCCTCATGGGCGAGGGGATGGTTCAGATGTACTTTGGCGACGCTCAGCCGGTCAGATGCGTCCCCCGCGCGTGTGACAATGACACGCGTACGGCTCCGATCAATTGTTCTCGATCGTTTCCATGGACCGTCGTTCCATGCTCGCCGTTCCGTCGAACGGTCTCAGCGCATGTGTACCGTACGGATTCTGTAACGTCCCGGTTCCACAAGTCGCCCAGGTCCACGCCATGTTCAAGGTGGACCTGAGGAGTGGATAGTCGAGTGCCCTCGAGTTTAACCAACGCTCGCAGCGTGCCTCTGCGGGAGTCGAGGCGGCAGCCATGGAAGACAGGTGAGCGCGGGGCCGTGCGGTAGCGTCTAAACTTATTATGCGCTGCCTTATGAATGCTCTCTATGCTTAATAAAGGCTCATTCCTTTCCCCTGCAATTTAACCCACCTCTCCTGTTGCAACATCGCTGTCTGTAGATGTTTCCTTTCGCGGAGTTAAATGCATCGAGTTTTAAGCAGACATGGTTTTTTCTTCCACCTTAGACGCTGCTTTTAAACGCAATCATAATCGCATCCTAACCCAATATTACTTTGGTTTTAGGCCTAGTTTTAGTGTTTACCGTAAAACCGGTCCCTGACCGTCGATGGTTCCGCACTCGCAAAGGGATGTGCTGAAAAATCGCAAGCTTTTCTGGCAAAAAAAAAAAAAAAATTCTCCCTTGCACTTACAAGGCCGTCTCCCTTGTTGCATTTTCTTCTCCGGGACAGATTCAATTCCCCCTCCACAAAGGTGGTTGAGATAGAAGTGATGAACCACACCCTCCGCTTGGCCCAGGTACTGCATGCATGCTCTCTCGGGTTCCCTAGAAAGTAACTACTTTAATTCTGATTTCTGGAGACTTTCTTTCTTTTTCCTGATTTTCTTGCTCGAAAAGCATCTGAGCGCCTGTTTGTCCTTGCATTTGTGACCCAATTCAGGACCCTAATTCACAAAACGTCGGAACCACTGTATGGGACTCGTCGCTGGTGGTGGCCAAATATCTCGTGAGCCGACCATCTCCTCACAGCCTCACTCACTCAGATAAATCATATTTGCTTACTCTGTTTCATTTTCCTCTGTATTCACAGTTGACTACTTCGTTTGAAGCAGGAGAAAAATAGTCGGGCGGGTGAATTTTCTCGCAGCAAAGTGACTGGAAAAAGGTGCATAGAACTCGGTGCAGGATGTGGTCTGGCGGGAATAGGTGCGTCTGTGCCCTAATTGTCTCTGTTTTCATCATACATGCACCCAAGTGAAATCGTGGGGATTCTCATGTCCCGGAGATGGCCTTTTTGGACAAATGCTGTGAGTTGATCGGTGTGGAATCTGGGTCCACCAGGCTTCGCCCTCTTGGGCTGCGACGTGGTGTTGACGGATCAAGCAGACGTGCTGCCCATATTAAAGCAGAACGTGGACCGGAACGGATCCATGGCCCACATGGCAACTTCTGGCGATAATTTTCTTGGTAAGAAGATGATCTCGGTTTCAAACCACGTAGTCTCGGCTTCAAGGCTGAAATTAGCTGCATTTCAAAACAAAGGCTTTCTGTGCAGGTCCAATAGGGAAAATGGACGTTTTGGAGCTCGACTGGGGGAATGCGGCGCACATTGATGCCACGAATCCGCCGTTTGACTTCATTGTGGGCACCGACGTGGTAAGTTCACCGTTGTTGACTTTATCACATTTGGTGCGAAAGCTGATATAAATGGGGTAGGAGAGGTCTCTTTGTCGTTGAAAAAATCTTTCGGAATGATTTGTTTCCAAAGTTTCATGCGTGCTTTCTGCCACGGAGTGAAAAAGTAGTCCTTGTCGTGTTCTCTGTACAACGGAGTGCAGGTCTATGTGGAGAACATGGTGGAGGAATTGTTCGACACCATGTTGCGCTTAAGTCATCGAAGGACGGTGATTTTGGCAAGTGACAATCTCGTTGTGGCTATTGTGGGAATAATGTCCTTCCGCTTTTGCAGAAACGATGGATACTATATTGCAAGTCACATTTATAACGGGGTTTTGGGTCGTTCTCGAATTTCAAATATGTGCAGTTGGGCTATGAGTTCCGATCGATGACAGTGCACGAGAGACTCCATGCGCTCTGTCGGCAGCGTTGGAATGTTAAGCAGGTCATGCGGCGGCAGGTGATGCATCGACTTTGCCGTTTCTGCATGGCGGCGAAACTGCTCTAAACTTCATCAAGAACAACAAAAAAAAAAAAAAAAAATGAATCCGACTTTGGTTTTTTTGTTTCGACCGAAATGGTAAAGCTCTATTTCACACAGATGCCAACGTGGCACCTGCTGGTTGGCCAGATGGATTCGCACTACCAACACAAATCCATCGATCTCTTTGTCATGAAGCGCAAGGGTGGTCCCTTGCAGGTGAAAGACATTTTCCTTCCAAATAAGAAAGGCTTTCTGACCCAAACTCGCCCAATACAGTCCACATTTGTTGCCCGTTTTGAATCATCGATAACCTGTGCGCCTTAACCGTAGCAGCTCGAGCTAAAGGGGAAGAGAGAGAGAGAGGAAAAGGTGGAGAGAGAGAGTGAAAAACTTATTCTTGTGTCGATTAAAATGTCTCGTTTCCTTGGGTTTGCAGCCCGAAACTAGCGGTTCGAGCATTGTGGCTCGTGCTATGGCGACAACTCTTGTCGACGAGGAAAAGCCTTCCTCTCTAAGGACACCCTCTTCTCCGAGTGATAGGGAGGCAGACGATGCGGAAGCTGTGAAGATAGCAGAGAGCTGTAGGGAGGAGGGGATTGCCCTTAATGCCTATGAGAGGGTACCCCTCGAGTGTGCTGCTACACCTGATTCTGGAGGTCTACACATGGAGGTCATGGATGGAAGTGAGCAAAGCGATTTGGGGACCTTGGAAGGGGAGAATGAGGAATGTACGGAAGCAGAGAGGCAGACGAGAGTGCATGGCGATTGGGAGACGCGGAGGGCAGGGGCGGAGGCAGCGCGGCTGCTCGCTTCAATTATAGCCCCAAGTCAGTAGGCTCGGTGTTTGGAGGAAGGCAACAGATGAATCTCATTTGAAAAAGAAATAAGAGAAATGGAAATGGAAACATGTCTTTTTGTGATGCAGACCTGCAGATGAGGCTGGTTGATATCTGCCTGTGACATCAGAAAGTGACAGGCGCTATGGAAGCGTTCAATTATTTTAAAACTTTCTACAAAAAAAAAATGCTCGGGTTGAGCACAACTTGGCTTCTTGAAAAGAATAAAGAATTGGTCATGTAACGACTCTTTTATGCTACATAGTGCTAAAGTGGGCAGGACCTGCTTTGCCCGAAATTACTGCCAGACCCGTCTGCGTGTCAGATTGAATTTCAGTCTTCAGTCGCTGTTGGGTCGACTCAGGCCACTGTCTGCGTTGAACCATTTATCCGACGGCACGCCTTCAGAAGGTCCTGCAGCCCAGCAGCAACGGTCCCCCACATGGAACCTCTTGTTCCGTGTTGGGAGCTGTTCCGTAGGAAAACGGAACTGTGCAGCCAAGCCATCCTTCGCGCTCCGACTGTCCGAAGGAGAGAGCGATGGCCGCTGCTTGCCTTCCCCTGTGGACGATGATGCCAAGTCAAAGGATTTTGACCATTTCGAAAACGCCACGTGTCGGTAGCTCCGGTCGATCCCCAAAGAGATGTCGCTTCTGAGGGAGAGGCCGGAGGGGGCGGGGGAGGGAGGCGCCGCGTCTGCCGCCGTCTTGCATTGTGGCGGGCACTCGGGGGACTTGGAATTGGGCCGGCAATGCTGCAGAATCCATGGATGTGCTGCAGCAAGAGGACACGCGTCAGCAATGCTTTTGTCCGCAGTTGGATTATAGTTAAGATGCCCTTCTCTGCGAGTGGAGCAGTGGGGCGCGAATTGCACCTTGCGCCGCGTCAAGTGTGATTCGCGCCTTGGGGTCGCGGCAGAGCATGCGGCCGACGAGGTCTTTGGCTCTGGTAGAGACAGTTTTCCATACGCCGCGGTCGAGGCCGACTTCGCCGTCTCTGATCATTTGAAGGAGCTCTTCATCCGTCTGAGCAGAGAATGGACGCTGCCCGCTCAACAGAATGTAGAGAGTTATGCCCAAACTCCAGATGTCCACTTCTGGACCGTATGAGCAGTTGAGGACCTCCGGCGCGACATAGTACCTGTCGACGGAACGAAAGGCAATGTGCAACGGAGTCAACGTTTATTCGAACGTGGGTATCATTGCCTGACGACAGGCATAACTTGTAATTTGTAGAGATGTCAGCATGCAGATATTGAACTAGGAGGCGTCCGAGGCGGTGATGCAACAATATGAATGTGTATTTTTGGGACACAAAAGTGTACTTGTGAAATACAGACGAAATCAAGGTGCGAGTAGAGAAGTGACCCTACATGGATCCCACAGGCCGCGTAAGCTCCTGTCCGTGAACAAAGAACGCCGCCTGTCCGAAGTCTGCGAGTTTGACGTCCGTCTCGGAATCCCGCGACACCATGACCACGTTTTCCAGCTTCACATCGCGGTGCACGATGCCCTTCCCGTGGCAGTAATGCAGCGCAGACAGGATCGTCTGACACACGTGCGCTGCCTCCCGCTCAGAGAACCGCTTCCGCCGCCTCATGCGGTCGACGAGATCGCCGCCTTCGCAGAGCTCCGTGATGATGTGAACGTTCTGCAAATCCATTAAAAAGACCATCAGGATCACGTACGTACTAATTATACCGCGAATCGCGACATCAGAGAAGAATTGTGAGGAGCTGCTGACCTCCTCGTCTTCGAGTACATCCCAGAGAGTCACCGTGGCTGGATGCTTTCCCATCACTTGCAGGGCGCAAACCTCCGAGCGAACGCTGTCTACCTCGGCCCTCGACGCCATGGCGCGCTTCTCCAGCGTCTTGCAAGCCAGCACCTGCCCCGTGCAGAGGTCCTGGCAGCGCCGCACTCGTCCGGTCGTACCCTCTCCGACGAGAGCGCCCAGCTCATAGCGCTGCCGGATGTCGCTGTACGGAATGTGGAGGATCCTCTCCGTGTGGTCGGGGGGGGCCCTCTGCACCGAGGGAATAAGCGGGAGGCGCAAGGCGCAGGTTACGGGAGGAGGAGGAGGCTTGAGCTTGCACTTCAGGCGAGTGCGATAATGGAACTTTCGGGAAGATCGGGGAGAGGCGAGGGTCACTGCGGCTGACAGCGACGATGGCGACGAGGGTGGCGCGGGCACGCGGCGTTCAGTCGTCCCTCTCGCTTTGGCCCGCATTGGGAGGGAGGTGAGGGAGAAGGAGAGAGAGAAAGAGGGAGAGAGAGAGAGAGCGAGAGAGAGATGAAGGGGCGGGGGTGCAAGCGGAAGGGAGGGAGGTAGCCGCAGCCGCCAGCCTCTCTCTGCCCGTGAGCTGGCCGCGGCGAGTTAAAGAAGACGCGATGGCAGCCGCCGCCGCTCCACCTCCGCTGTCGGAACGGCGGCGGCAGCAGCCGTACGGATGGACGGGGCCGCCCGCCGTCGGCAGCCACCACGTGGCGCGCACTGCGCCCTCTGCGCTGGCCGCCGGCCTACGCTCCCGCGGCCTAGCCTTGACGCCGCGGGCAGCCACCGAAATGTTTGCCCAACGGGCAGATCGTGCCGCCAGATCCGGCCGAGCGCGGCGGCCACGTGGCGCCACGCAGCCGCAGGGCGGCGATAGACCCGCTCGCGGCCGACCAGCCGTACGGCGCGGAGGGCAAGTTGCTACACAGGACCAATCGTGTAGCGGGGTCACATGTGTGAAGGCGAGCCCTGGTCGTTTGGGCCAGTCGAACGACGGATCTGCGAATCAATGCGAGCGCACATGACGACAGAGACCGTCCGTACGAGGGGGCCGCGCGGTTAGCTTCAACCGGCCAATGGTGGCGAGGATGGGGACAAGAAATGCCGACAGCCGTACAGGCCTCGAATCAATGTTATCGAAAACGACACACATGGACAAAACCGTACATTCAAATCTCGCTGTTGTGACATAAAATATCTCGTATCACGTTGACAAGGTCTTGCAGAAAAGATCTGGAACCACTCGGTTCGTATCTGAGGATATCCAAAGCATCCCAAGATTCCGTCTGGGGGCGATTTTTCTCTTGCATTGAAAATCGTTTCGGATTCAGCCGCAATCTGGGCGGTTACTGGCCCTTTGGACCCCTCGCGGTCGACACGTCTCCCGGCCGAATCAGATGCGATACGTACCTTTCCTCAGATACGGAGTGAGTCAAGATCTGGCGGTGCCACTCTTTCTTTATATGTCAGTACGGAGGCTATTGCTCTAACCGCATGCCGTACTGAAGCGCCGCGAGGAGGGCGTGCCGCCCGCGAGGCGCAAGGCTGGCGGCGGCGGCCGGTCGGCCGCCCGACCGACCGCCGCCGTCCGTCCGTCCGTCTGTCCGTCCGCCGGAGCGCCGCGGGCCAAGGGCGCGCGCGTTTTAGGGCTTTCAGGGTTTTAGTGGCCGCGGCCATGGCGGCTCGCCGGCGCAGGAGTGAAGCCCCCGCGGGGCGCAGCGTCGGGGCGGGCAGTACGTGTCCCCGCGCCGCGGTCTGAGGCAGGCTGCTGGCCCACACGAGGAGACCGCGGCGGGTTCGTACCCGGACCCTCCTCGAGCTCGTCCCGTGTTTGGCGCGCAGAAAAACAGTGTGTACGTGCTGCCGATCGCGGAGGAGTGAACCGGGACATGGACGAGCACGCATTCAAATATTTCGGTCGGGTTTTTTAGATTTCTTTCTTAAAATACAAGAACAAAATGACTGCAATAGCATAATCTAGAGAAGCAGTTACATGATACCTAGAAAAGGTGGCTGGTGCTGAATTGTGAAATTGGTTCGTCTAGGCAAACCAACATTCTGCATTTCCGCCGCTCCCACAAAGGCGTACACTTCCCATTGCAAGAATCTGGCCCCATTGTCGCACAGACCGGCACAGATTAAGGGTGACGATAGTTAAAAATGAAAGCCCTTGGGATTGATGTCCCGGGCATTAAGGCACATAACTTACTTCTACGGCCCAACCTCTCAAACTAACACCGCCTGAGGCCTTTCTACAGTGTTCACTAACGACTACAACCTATCAATATCGGCCAAAACTGTTTATGTACACGAAGCAAATCTTTTTCGCTTGTATCGCCGTTGGACGTTCTTTTCCGCCGATCACCTAAAGGAGAGCTAACAAGGCTAGGCGGTAGCCTCGCAAATACCATTCTATGTGGTGGGCCACAGAAGAAAATTCGTGCGTTCATGTTCTTTTTCTTAGAATCTTGCACCTACAAAGACATTCGGGGGGTCGCAGTGGAGAAGTCACCCCACCGAATGTGGGTTCACATGCGAAGGACAGTCTCCATCAGTCCTGCAGCAATCTGCCGTCCTCGGCAAGAGCTCTGCGACCGGGAATAGTACAGGATGGTGGTACTCATACGTGAACGAACATGTTGAAAAGGAGGAATATGTCTGACACAATGCTTCGTTCATGTCGATGGAACGGCCTTGTCGTAGTGGAAGTAGATTCCAAAATTGTGCATTTGTTGGTCGTATTCGACCTGAACTTGCATGCCCTCCAAGTCTGAACATGCACAAAACACAGAGGTGAGGTTAGTGAAACAATGAAACGTTACAGTCCTGTCGATTCCACAGCATGCGGCACAAGATTGAAACATCACTTTGTCCTTCTCTGCAACGTCTGCAATTGTTGTCTTGAAAATGGAAGAAGAGGATAACTATCTTACCGAGAGAAACGATCGTTTTTTGTGAGTCGCCCACCAAAGGAAACAGGTCTTCATCTGCATCTCTCGGCCTAAGTTTCTCTGCAATTGCTGCAATCAGTGTTGAAGCGGACTGATGGTAAAAATCCCCTGAATTCCGTGGTGATTGTTGAGTCGGGCTCCTTTGGGTATTAGACGCACACAAATTCTGACTGCCGTTACTCCATGATCGAAACTGCTTATCTCCTACGATCCTGTCAGGCCCACCAGTTTGGGATCGAGCCTGCGATGATGGATACGAATGTGATGCGTTCGGAGAGTTACCGCCTTTCCAATGTCGAACTTTTGGGGGAAGGCCGGGACTGCGACAGGACAAGGGACTGCCCTGAGGTGGAGATGTCGGGGAGCATGAGCTTTTCCGACTGAACCGGTCATGAGGGCTTCCTGAGAAAGCTTCCGCCAATTGGGGACTTGTCGGAGCGGACGGGGGAGACGTTGGAAAATGGGGTACTTGTATCGATGAAAGTTCGCTTTGAGGGTTTCCAAGAGGAGATCTTGCGAGTAAAGTCGAGGCATGGGGAGACGGCGGTTTCATGCTGTGAAGAGAGATTTTTGAACGTGTTTGTATGTCGCCTTGATGCTGCTTGTGAAATTGTGGGTAAGAGTTCCATGTCCCATTGCCAAGTCGCTGGCTGCAGTGTCGTTGAATCCACGAATGAGCTGCAAGTAAAGGAGAACATCATGGGGAAATGTATGTCTTAGCAAACAGAAAAGAACAGAGAAAAGGGAGCAGAACCTACTTTTCCTAACGCTGTTTAAAACTCTGCCCGAAATGACAACAGCTTGCGAATACACCAGGTTGGGTGCTTCGTTTTAAGCGCACAAGTGTACCTTGAACCTCCTCTGGTGTTATCCTTTTTGTCGGATCTTTGCATAGCATTCGGCAGACGAGGTCTTTCGCCTGTGATGAAATGGCGCGCCACGGTCCCTTCTCGATATCAAAAACTCCGGTTTGAATCTTCATAAAGATATCCTTTGTTGTTTCACCAAAGAATGGGGGAACCCCACAAAGGAGTGTGTAGAAGATCACTCCCAAACTCCACATGTCCGCCTCGAGTCCATACGAACAGTTTAGAACCTCTGGTGCTATGTAGTACCTGCATCAGCACCCGAGGTTAAGGGTCAGGAACCGAAACGTGCCAACGAGTAAAGGGAAAATCATCCATCATAATCTGCCTCTTAGGGCTCGCTCTCGCGCCCATACCCGTTTCCTCCCTTTCCTCTCGAAACTTCCTCCTCTCCCTGCTTCTTAGTCCCTCTCCCTTCTTCCGCAGCGTCTCTCTGCCCACCTTCGCTCTATTCCCTTCCTCTTCCTCTTCGTTGGCCCTCCTCCCCCTTTCCCCCTCCCTTCTCCTCCTTCCCCACTCCTTCTTCCCTCCCTCCTCTCTCTACTCACCCTCCATCTCCTTCATTTCCCCCCAGACAACAAGGAAAGCTGGCACTCACTGTGTCCCCACTGGCTTGGTGAGCTTCACGCCTTCCGTAATGTAGACCGCCTGCCCGAAGTCGACCACCTTGACGTCGACATGTGAGCGCGTGGAAGTGAGCAGAATGTTCTCGGGCTTCAGGTCGCGGTGCATTATGCCCTTCTTGCCGCAGAGGCGCAGAAAGGACGCGAGGGAGAAGCAAATCTGCGCCGCGTCCTCCTCCGGAAAGCTCGTCCGCTGCTTGATCCGCTCGAAGAGGTCGCCGCCCTCGCAGAGCTCCATCATGATGTGCACGTTCTGCTCTCCAAGGAAAACCGAGAGAGTTGAACACCGGGGGACGGGGTTAAGATGTAATGTAGATTTTTTACAAGAGAGTTATTTCTTAGTCGCGATCATAGTTGCACTATTCGCGTTTTTCTGCTTTCTATGCGTGGGATGGGTGACTTTCGACGAATGGATACTTCGCGTAAAGTTCGTACCTTTGCACCCTCCCTAATTTGGATTTTCCCCACTACTATCTCATAACCAAGTTCAACACTCACAATTCACTTTTAAATTTAGAGGACTTGAAAGGAGTTTGAAATTTAAAGATTTTCCACCTTCGGGTTAAAGAGCTAGAATTGCAATTACTTTAAGGTTTATGGTCTTGAGAACATGGTAAAATGGCCGGAGTAACCTGGCACCAATACTGAGACTTTGAGTCATATACTTTGACTACAAGGGTAGGGACAATGGCGTCTCATGGACCTAATGCGAACTGACAAAGTGCCCGCTTAACAATGATGATGATTGAGGCCATGCTCACGAGACTTGCTTGCTTGCTACTCTATATTTAGAATAAATTTCAGAGGTCTGAACTGGCCCATGTCGCTGTCCCCGAGAAAGCCCCCCTGCCCCTCCCTCCCTCACCTGCTCGTCCTCCACCACCCGCCGCATGCCGACCACCGCCGGATGGCCCTTCAGCGCCTCCAACACGCGCACCTCCGCGCGCACATTCTCGAGATCAGAGGCTGACGTCATGCGGCTCTTCGGCATCGTTTTGCACGCGAGGCGCTCGCCCGCATGCGCGTCCACGCACGAGCGCACCACGCCGGTGCGGCCCTCGCCCAGCTGCGGCCCGAAGCTGTACTGCTGTGCTACCGACCCGTACGGAATGCCGAGAATGTGGCGAGTCGAGATCGGACATGGCTGCTGCCCCGCACTGCCCGCCGGCTTTCTGCCTGGCTGCGACTCCGTCGCCATATGCGCGCTGCGCTCGTGAAACTCCAGCGGTCTCGACGCCCCGTCCAGCGCTGCATATGGCAGAGCCGAGCGTGCCGTGTGCACCTCCTGCAGGTGGCGGCGGGTCTCGTCCATGGCTGCCCTCCTCCTCCTCCTCTTCCTCCTCCTCCTCCTCCGTCTCCTCCTTCCCGCGTCCGCCCCTTCATCCGGCGAGGGAGGGAGCGCTCGTGCGGCAGCCGGCAGCGCCCTCCGCCGCTTTTTGAATGCCCGCCCTGCCGTGGCCGCCGCGCCGCCGGCTGACGTGGTCCGCCCGCACGTGCGATAATTGCCTTCTGCGGGGGGGGGTACAAACTGTACGGACCAACTCACGTGACCGTGGATGGCTGCAGCCCGTCGAACAGTGACCGTACGACGTACCATGTACGGCTAGTGTACGAATTATGTACGAATATGCAATTGGATGTACGGCAAATGTACGGCCATGACGAAACGAAAGGACCAGGTGTTTAGGGCGGCAGGGTCCGTCCAGCGGCCGCCACGCGGCGGCCGACCAGCGCGCCCGGGCGGGCGGATTGGGGGGGGGGGCGGGGGCAATGGAGGCGGGTGAGCGGGACACGTGGCGGCCTCAGAGCTCGTTTAAGGACCGGCGGATCCAGCGCTGCGATGGCGGCCTGGTATTCACGATCTGGCAGCCACGTGGCAGGCTCCAGATTTTAAGATCGTGCATGAAATCTCAATTTTGTTCTCACGTGGTTTGTCGTGTTTGGGTCGTTCAAGGGACTCGGATTCTGATTGGGCGTTACTTCTCGGAATATCTAATATTTATGATTGTCGGCTAATCGTGCGGCAGAATTCTGATCTTTCGTGATCTTTCCGTCAAAACGACAAAGTGGCGTTATAGATGACACGTAAAGGACACGTGCTTCTATCGTGACGGGGAGGGATTCGTGGGAGATAAATTCCGTACGCTATGTCGTGTAGCGGGCATGAAATGACTTCTGGCCTGACAGCGTGGCACGACCCCATAATTTGGCGCCACGTGGGCCACTGGACCGTCGCTTCCGGCCGGTCAACGGCGAGTGCGATTCGCGGCGAACGTTTCCATGTGCATAGTCTCAAGAACGCTGTGGAACCCATGTGAGCGGTGAGAGGACCGTATGTTGGTTGTCTGAACCGCGATCATGGAACTGTTCGAACTGCGGGGACAGTGCACCGCGGCAAGTATGAACAGCACGTAGCAATGTTGAAATGTTGTTGTGGGGGGCAACTTGAGTTGTTGAACAATGTTCCGCCTCTAGGCATGGTCGCTTTCGAGCATTTCCGACATTGCATATCTTCCTTTACATACCATTGGCTGCAAAGCGCAGGACAAGTGAAATGATGTGTCATATGGCACTCGCGATATGGTCAAAAGCAAAAAGTTCAACGCTGACTCACCACACTGTACAAAACAAGCATGAAGAAGACAAAGGGATGTGGCATTAATCTCACGATGGCGATGCCATCAAATGTAATGGACAAAATCAGCATGGGGAACCACGAGGAATTGGTCGCAAAGGACCTAAGGTCAACGGAAAAAACTCGGAGCGGAACGCTACGACTACTCGCAGTCGCAACAACGCTTCAAGCCCTCCTTCGAAGCAGCCGCAAAGGTCGCCGATGTGAGGCACATCGCGCGGAGGGAGGGAGCGGCGGAAGGCCAATCGGCACGGTCACATGAAGACATGGGTACAGGAATCAAGGATCATGAGTTTCAACAAAACTCGCAGTATTCAGAAATCACGCCTCCGTTCCAGTTAACGGGTATTCCGCTATCCGTTTCCAGGTGGTCATGAGCTTGTCCTCTCCGTCCGTGAGGTACAGCGCGAAGCTGGACACCACAAACTCCATGTCCACAACGACGTCCGAGTGGTCGCTTTTCACGGTCTCCTTCACGCGCTCCTTCTCGACCTCGCTGAGGTCCCCATAGAGGAGGCTGAGGTGCGGCATGTACCCTGCGCCAATACCAGCAAGCAGGCAGGCAAGGGATTTTAGGGGTTTTAGGACTTCCATTTTAGGGCAAGGGACAGGGGCAGGGCCCCCCTTCCCGTGTTAGCTTCCCGTAGAACACAAGCCAATGTGAAATTCTGAGACTCTGAGCACGTTCCTATGTTGCATTTGGAGTCACGGGTCTTACATCCGCAGGCAAAGACTTATTTTTTTTTTTACGAGGGGAAAAAGAAAGAAACTTGAACGAAGGAGGTTACAGGGCGGGCAAGAAGGCGGTGTTATTTCGTATGGGAAGGAACGATTCCAGAATTCTTGCCGGCCGGAAAAATGCCTCACCAGATGTGTTTGCAGGCGGAACCCCAAATGCTGCAGCTGCGCTCTGATTGGCCGCCATAACCTGCAAGTTTCTAATCGCATATGTGAGCAAACGTAAGAAAACAAAAAAGTTGGTTTCAGGACCTTTTTGATGATTTGGTAACCTTCCGCTGACGAGGCAACAATAGTCAGTGGTTTGCAAGCTTGAAACGGGAGCAAAAGAAGGAGGTCAAAGGCCTCGAGACCTGTTAGGTTTATTTGGTGCTTTTGGCTTTTCTTTGGTTTCTTGGTTACTGTGAAGACGAAGGCTGGTTTGAAAGGTTTGCCAGTTTGGGGTTAACACTTGCATGGCTAGAATCGCAGAACATCATGAGCTTATGCAGTGACTTCAGTTTCCGCAAAAGCGAACGGGTTTCAAGGAACTACGGGCTTCAGATTTCCGGTCGTTCAACCGACCGTGACTATTGACTCCCTTTTTTACTTTTTTTTTCAGCAGTTTGTTAGTTTAGACGGGTCTCAGGGCCAGGGCTGCTTATGGAGCTAGTGGTTTGAAGACTTTGGGTCAAGTTCCAAGACCCGGTAAATGATACACTTCAGTTAGTGGCTCACAAAATGAAGCACATCGCGGGGCTTCCAAGCATTTGAAGTCGTCACAACTTTAGGGTTTTTTGGATTTGTTGGACGACCTCTTCTGACGGAATGACGCGCAAGAAGACGCATTGGAAGTACGATGCCCCGCTGGCGACCTCCAGAATGCGACACGTGTACGGCTGCAGAGAGGTGCAGAGGGCGGCAGTGCGGGCGGCGGCCTCCTCCTCGCTGAGCCCTGCACATCACTCCTGGGCGCCCACTGCATCACTGCTGCATCCGTAACATCACTTTGGTGCAGCTTTCAACAGCATCCTGCGACTAGAGCCAGACTTCTCCGCACATTCTCCTCACTCATTGTTCTTAGTTTTCTTATTCTCATTACTCCTTTTTCGTATTGTTATGAGTAAGGAATTTTTAGGACTTCAAAACCATAATATTTTAAGAAAGTTTTAGGTTAAAAAAATACTCGTCCCAGAGTGCAGTGGCACCGATCAGGGCATTTTCCATTTTTTTCAGTCAAGTTGTTGAGTTTTTGTCGCCGTTTGAGCCTTGGTTTCAGTTTCTTCATGAAGCAGCGAGTTTACATTAAATCCCCTTCGATTCCATTCCTTCAGATTCGTCGTTTAAAGTAAAGCATTGTTCAGACCCAAGCAACGGGAATGCCTTGGCTTCCTCTCGACCATCGCTTTCCCTGAGACTGCCAATGGCCAGACCCCATGCACCCTCGTCCATGCCGTGGCAGCGCCCCCCTTAAACCCTAAGGAGACGAAACCCTAAAGCCGCGGCCCTGAGCCCTGAGCTGCGAGCGCATCACCTCGGCCGGCTCCCCCCAGCACGGTCACGTGCGGCTCGAAGGGCGGCGCCGCGTGGCGCGCACTGAGCTCCGCGACCAGCGCCTGCAGCCGCGCGCGCACCGCGCTCCCGGGGGGGGGCACCGCCCACACCGAGTACTGCGCCGCCATGGCTCGCTTGCTCGCCCTCCCTCCCTCACTTCCTCCCTCCCGCTTCCCCCGCTGTAAGGGATGGGGGAGGGGGGATGGGCATCTATGTATGCGCCACCTCTCCCCCGTTCCATGTCCCTGTTGCAGTTATTGTTCGGGAACTGTCGCATGGAGCGCTGGCACATGGGCCGATTTTCAAAGGTGCTGCGATCGACCGTCGGTTGAACAAGGGATCAAGGGAGCGGCAGTGCTGGATCAACGGCAGCCGTATCGTCACAGGACCAATCACAGGACTGCACGGCGGGAATGGGAAAGTTGACCTCCAGGCCAACATGATCAATCCAACCAGACCCATGATTGGTTGTGACGTGACAACGGGAACACACGTGGCAGTTGTTGATTGAGCCAGGAGGCGACCCTCGCGCTTCTTATTGGCCCATTCCGGTGCCGCTGTGGGCCGCACCGGCTCCTGCCGCGGACTGGCGTACCGCCACGTGTCCAATAAATCTGTTGTCTGGGTCTACCTGCTCCAGTCGTAATCGGGTCCAACTTTAAAATCAATGTCGGTGGATGTTGTCCTTTCTGGAACGCAATCGCCTCTCATTGGGCCAATCATCACTATCACGAGCCAGGGGATTTCTGTTGTCCTTTTCCCCCAATATCTTGGAAAACTTGATTACGTGGCGTGTTGTGATTGGCCAGTCAACGATGCCAAGAAGGCAGAAAGTTGACTTCAGGTCTCGGAAATCTCAGAGGATCCGCATTTTGACACGTGGAGTCTTATGAATGGGCCGTGAAGGCGCTGTACTTTTTGCTTTTTTAAGGTGGTGCCACCACGAGCCAATGGGGGACGGTATTCACACGTGCAGAAAAAGCCACTATTGCCACGCGTGTATCTCTGATTCGCGGGAAGGTTTGAGGGCGACAACGGACACCAGCCGGAGGGAGGGAGAGCGACAGTGAGAGAGGGAGAGGAGAGAAGGAGAGTGTGAGAGTGAGAGAGGGAGAGTGGGAAAGAAAGGGAGAGGGCGAGGGTGAGAAATAGAGAGAGAGAGAGGGGGGGAGTGAGAGTGAGGGAGAGAGAGAGTGAAAGAGAGGGAGAGAGAGGGAGACAGAAAGAGGTAGAAGCGGGAGTAGTCAAGGAGGGGATGCGGTGGGAGAGGCCCGGACAGGGAGAGAGCGAGAGGGGAGAGAGAGGAGGGGAGGCGGAGTGCAGGATTGCCAGCTCGCCCCTTTGAAAGGTGAAGGAGAATCCTAGGATTGAAAACTGGAGGGCAAAGGAACGAAACGAAATATTGAATTTGATATCTGCGGAATAAGTAGTCTTAACTGCTGCATTCCTCCATGATCTGTTAGTGCGCAATTCAATCAGTGGAACAACTCCTCGTCCTTTATTCGGAGGGAAGTGAAGTGACTTCCTCGAGCTTCGAGAATTGACTGGGACTTCAAAAAATCGAAGGGAAAGAAGCAGTCAGAGGAATAGGAATTAAAGAGAAGCGGTTCTCAAATTTAACAAGCTGCAATTCGAAGATGGAACCTGCGAGGCCCAGCATTTTCATGCGCTATTTCCAGCACATCTTATTGGTCGGAGGGATTCTGCTGTTAGCTGGCTCGGCTGACGGAGACCCTTTGAAAAAAAGGGTGGAATGTGCGCCCTCATGGATGACAGAATTCGACTGCGTGCACATAGAAATGGAAAGGTGCCACTTCTCTCCCTCCCTTTTTCATGCTTGAATGTTGTTGGGGGGTTTCGTATCGTGAGTGAATAGACTGAGAAGGGAAGCGGAAGAGAGGAGGGCGAGAGGGGCGAAGGGAGTGAGAGATAGTGGGAGAAAGTAAGGGACACGGGGGAATGGAGAACGGTGAACACGGGAGGGGGGAAGGAGTGAAGCAGAGTGAGGGAGTGAATAGGAGAGGGACGGAGAGCGAATGGAGAGGGAAGGAGTTCGAATGTATCCCCTACCTAAGAAAATGAGCTTGTCATACGTCAGCATCTTCGGCTTTAAAACTGTTCGACCGTGTCTCTACGTGTTTACTCCATCTAAAGATGCCCAGTATAGACTCTCTAAGCCTTTCCCTTTCTGCCCTTTTACATGTGCGTTTCCATGCTGTGCTGCTCTCAGTTTGGAAAAGTCGAGCCTCCATTGGAAGTGGACCGACCGAGGGATCAACTTCGCCGCGATTGACGGCCGCCTCCATGGATGGCTCGGAATCTCGTTCTGTTCCGACTCCGTTCCACGCAACTGCAACAGCAGCGACGCCGTCATCTTCCAGTGGGCCGCGGGGGCCGCTTTGAAGTACAAAACGTACAGCCTCGTGAGGGCGCAGACCGAGGGAGCCATCTTGCAGGATTCGAAAAAGTGAGGGCGGGACACGGCTAATAGTGGTGCTTTCTCACGTCTGTTTGTTGTGCTAGTTCATATGAATTGGGGTTCAGTTTCATGGAGTTCGCTGACTCCCTTAGAATTTTAACTTTGCCTTCAAGCAAGCCCTAAGTCCCATGTTTTCTTTGCCCTCTCACTTTGCTTTGACAGCTTCATCGTAAACGCATCATCAGAGACCCTCGGCGGTATCACAAGCATCCGGTATGAATCGCAAGCTCTGTTAAGCCCCTCCCCATCTTTCATTTTTTGGGGTCATGACCATTGTTGAAGCTTGGTCCTTCGGCTCGTTTTTTCCAAGGAAGGGCCAAGGTCGGCTATCACTAAACCAGTCGCCATAGAATAGCTGTCTCTTTCTTTTTCAGATTTCAGCGTTTCTTTGGCGACGGAGACGTTCCGATTTCGCCCACGAAGGCGATTCACTTGCAATGGGCGAAAGCAGATGACGAAATGCCAAACCAAAACTTGTTCAACAGAGAATGGTAAAATCTCTTCGACTCGCACTTTCGGAAGTTGATGTAATCAGTTAATGCAGCATTTGTTTACACGTTTTGAATAGCGATTGCCATATTCTGTTTCTTAACTTTACTACGTTTTCTCTAACTGTCAGAGCCAACTCCAATCTAGTCGTCAAGTCTAGCTGCTTCCTTCACGCCTTTTAATCAACTTCTAACTCAATCTCAATCGAGCAAAGAAAATGCAGGGACAAAGTTACAATCCCCGTTTCCCTCGAGAACAGTACAGCAACCTCATCTTATGTGGAAGCCTTCACAACCATCTTCCGACGAATCACAGAGATCGGAACCGCTGCAAGAGTTGACCATTTTCCCAAGAGGGGATTGGTGAAGGGGCCCAACCAATTCGAATCCTCCCACCGCCACGCTCGCACTGACACTGATTCGAACCTGCAAGCTTCCTCCCACCCTCACCTAGCAGTCCCGGCACCTTCCCCTCAACCCTCTCTCCCTCCCTACTACCTCTCCTCTCCTCTAGATGAGTCGATATGGGTCGGCAGAAACCTGCATCGGACAATCCATGCCATCCTTATGTGGAGCGCATTCACCGTGTTTCTTCCTCTCGGAGCTCTTGTCGCCCGGCATTGCCAAGACTCAAATGCATGCGTGTCTACATGGTTCCACTACCATTGGGTCACTCAGGTACGCCCCTCGCACACACTCACAATCACCACCTTTCCGGCATGCTTAGAAGCTCACCTTTAACCTGTATAACCCAGCAACTAACCCTACGCATTGTTAGAGTAGAGAAAAACAAAATCATCTGCCTGACATTCATGTAATGTTGGTGCAGCTTGTCGGATCGGCGGTCACCTTCATCGGCGCGGTCATCGCATTTGTGAAGTTCCGTGCGCTTCTGACCGTGCACGGCCTCCTCGGCGTCGCCGTTCTCGCCCTCCTCGCGGTGCAGCTCGGCCTCGGCGCGCTGCGGCCCC
Organism: Zygnema circumcarinatum; assembly: GCA_037447605.1. Taxonomy (NCBI): domain Eukaryota; kingdom Viridiplantae; phylum Streptophyta; class Zygnematophyceae; order Zygnematales; family Zygnemataceae; genus Zygnema; species Zygnema circumcarinatum. The sequence continues at coordinate 2,490,284 of CM074815.1, forward strand.
CCGTGGGGGGGAAGAGCAGGGCAACGTGGTACGGCCTCAAGCCTTCAAAAGCTTACCTCCTACTCAATTCGTTTAAGCCCATCTCAGATTTCGGAACATTCCAGGGAGTTCTTTTGATTCGTTTGAATCGACGTAGTCGAACAGGTCAATGTGGTCCCTCGCATGTCTCTCTATATTTCCCCTTCGCTCTCTCTCTCTCTCTCCCCATCTCTAGTATTGTATATTCTCTGTCCATTTTTCCGCTATCTTGCGACCCCTCGTTTTGGCTCGTTCCGTCCTTGCCCACTCGCTCACACTCCGTCCTTCCTCCTCTCCGCCCGTTGCCCTCTCCGCCATTTCCCCGCTCCCCCCCCCTTCCTCCTCTCTCTTTCTCCTCTCTCTCTCTCTCTCTTTCTCTCCATCTGTCTCCCCATTCCTCCCCTATTCCCTCTTTCCCATCCCGTCTCGCTCTACTCTCTCTCTCCCCCTCTCCCTCCATCCCCTTCCTGCATCTTCGTCGTCCTTTATCCTCCCTCCCTCTCCCTCTCCCTCTCTGTCTCGCTCTCTCTCTCTCTCTCCGTACGTGCAGGTCGGTTACGCACAAAACGGTGGGAATGCTCGTTCTTGTCTCAGGCCTCGTGAACGTGCAGTTTGGCTTGTGGCTGTACACCCACAAGGCAGGCATTTACTTGGGGGTGAGCCCCGAAGTCCCCTCACTTGCCGGGGCGGGAAGGAGACGCGAATGCTTTGTTTGACATGATGTTAAATACCATCTGCTATTTCAAACTCTTCCCTTCGCATGAATAATTCCCTTGTCAGCAACCCCCTCCCCCATCCCCTCCCCCTCTAACTTCGGCGGCGCTGTGTTGGATGCAGTGGCTGTATTGGGCTGTTCTCGGCCAGATCGGCATTTTGATCATCATTTACATCCTTTTGGAAGGCAATCGATGCCGGAACGCGGAGATCGACGAGCCCCCGGAGCTTCCCGTCACGGCCAGCAAACCGGGGATCGCTTCCAGCGGCGGATTCCGATCAAGGAGCCAAAAATTTACTCCCGGAAATCGCCTCCGACCGCTTCCGATCACTCGGGAAATTCCCGTCCTCGTCACCGTGAGCCGGTCCCTCCGCGGGCAGCAGTACTTGCGCACTCTCAGCCCGAGCCCCACTGGGTTCACCAAAGTTGACCTAAAATGAGCCATTTTTGCAGCCCATACTCACTTATGGGGCCGGAGTATCCTCCTACTTCTTGTACACTGAGGGTGAGTTGGGTGAGCGCTTTGCAGCAAAGCTCTCTTAAAAAATGCCTATAGTTCCAGAATTCTCTTAGGGTAGAGGTAGGTATTTCAGGTTCTTTGAATGTGAAGAACCTTTTGCGTAGATGACGGAACGACACCGTCTTTAAGTTGCCTTCAAAGTGTTCAATAGTTCGAGCCTTGAAGGTGGGCCAGTCGAGCAGCGTAACCACACAGAGAGATTAAAAAGCGGCGCATCGCTTTGAAAAATGAAGTATGTCGTGCAGCATCCTGCTGATGTTGCGCGCTCTTAAAGTTGGGGGTATTGGAGGTAGTAAGAGAGCCACAGGGAGCCATGGATGCTCGCGCTGATGTTGTCATCAGATGGTGCTTCATGTTGTGTACAGTCCTCGCGATTTCTTAACTTACATGAATACTTGGCATGCATGCATGCATGCGTGTCTTCAGACGGCCTTGAGATTGTGTCGTTCGTAGTCAGAGGAGGATCTGCGTGGCTGGCAACCATTGAATCAACCATCTTCTTCAATAGTTGCTCAGGTCTCGAATCAATCAATGGTTGGCAGCTAGGGATGGCAGGTTGTACGGATTTTGATATTTTTCGTTTTTTTTTTCAAGGGTAGTGCTAAATTCACACCTTTTTTGTCTAGATACAAACCTTTCTTCGCCGGGCAGATTTTAAAATAGGCGAAAAAGGATTAAAAACAGAAAATGCTCTTTTCACACCTTTTTGGAATCGATGCACACCTATTTCCTTCGGGCAGATTTTATTTTAACAATCCGCTCGGAGCGGAAGATCCGTCCGCCGCGAGATCGTTCGCGGGTGTCCGTCCTTTACACGTGTGGTGAATCTTCGCCGTCAATTCTCACGCAGATCTCACCACGGCAGATCACCGTTCGATCTGCAGCCGGGCTCGGTCTCAGCGAATTGCACGCGCCCACGTGTAGGAAAGCGAAATACCGTGCATTAAGAACCTGTCACGTGTACTTTTGTATGACGTGACAAAAATGGTGATTGGTCCAGGCTCTCAATGTAAATGTACGGTATTTCGCCTTTCCTCGAAGCTGAGACCGTATGACTTCTGTAAGACTTCTGTAAGAAGTAAGAACCTTTGAACCGGCTTGGGTGGGACACGTGGGCACGTGCCATTCGCTGAGACCGAGCCCGACTCCAGATCGAACGGTGGTACGGATCAAGGTACGGCTAGTACGGATGGCACATGTAGCGAAAAGAGTCGCCAGGCTGGCCATTAAATGACAGTGATATGACGTAACGCGACGTGACATGACGAACATATCATGAGATTTTTAACAAAGTCTCGCATGACGTCACGTGTTGTCACCACTAATTAGTTCACGTCACGTCCAAAAGACTGCATTTCAAAACGAGCCAACGCCAAATTTTTCAACCCTAATTTCGGAACGCGTTAAAAATAAAAATTTAAAACGCCCATCGCGCTTGGCAACCATTAGCATCCAATAGTTGGCAACCATTAGCATCGAATGGCTGGCAACCATTCATATCCAATGGTTAGCAATCATAAACATCCAATGGTTGGCAACCATTGGCAATGTTTTGCTCGGGGCACGCCTCACGAATCAATGTTTCGCAACCATTTCAACGGGTGATTCAACGGTTGACCCAACGGTCCGCCGTGTGCAGAGCTGCAAGCTTCATAGCAGGATGACAACACATCAGAGACGAGTTGAAGCACTCCGTCGCACACACACACACACACACACAGAGAGAGAAAGAGAGAGAGGGGAGCGAAAAGAAAGGCGCAGTGGGCACTGGTACTTCAAAACCATCAGCGTCATTATTCTTTTTTTCGTTCAAAGAAGACGCTTTGTTTGTCCTAAATGTGGAGACTCCGTGCGCGCCCGAACGAGCGACTTCTAGGACTACAGCGAGCCGCGCCGCCTACCTTAACCGCTAGGAGGAAGACATGCTTCAATCTTCACACTGTCTGCAGGCAGGCTCGCGTCATGCTCCGGCAGCTCCACTTCTACGTTCTGCCACGTCTCGTGACAATCTGCAATAAACTAACTACGCACTCCTGCCATCCGTCCTATGGTACAGATCTAAAACATCGCGCGAAGGAGGCACCGCAGATTGCAGTCGGTCTACAATCTCACGTCTATCTGTGCGCGTGTCATTTACTATGTTATCACTATACCCTCTCGTTTGCACGAAGCCAATTTAAATTCTACATAGAGTTACAAGGGCTAGGCTAGTTCTAGGGCAGAAATGATCGACCTTCCTTTTTGGGAGGTCAGAATCACAATAATGAGGGCCTCCGCCGACAGTGGTGCATGCTTATGCCCTGTCTTGGCGAATAAATTGTGCCCTTCATGTCGCGTTTGCACTAAGGGACGTTGGACGTCTGGGGGACGTTGTTTGCTGTTTTTTCAACCAAAGAATTATTCACACTGGCCGATAACAGTTCGCCATTGAAGAAGACGAACCAGCCGATACTAAGTGCTCTCCGCAAAAATAGCTGATCTGGAAAAGGAAAAAGAACAAACAGGAAAGATATGTACGTTAGGTACTGCTTAGGACATCACCGTCTTTCAGGTGAGGAATGATTGAAGCCAAAAAGAGGGAGAGAGAGAGAGAAAGAGAGAGAGAGCGAGAGAGAGAGAGAGGACTTACCGCAGTCAATTTAGCCGAATCTGGCGGCCAAAACTATGCCTTCCTGGTATGGTAGCCGTGATGTGCGGGAGATGGAAATCTCGACTCGTCCATCTGCATCCACCCTCCATGGCTCGTTTCGTTCAACTGCTCCGACGACGACAGCCTGAACGTGCACCGGCTCACAGACCGGCCATACTTCGCGAATGACATCGAATCCGCCCTCGACTTCAACGCTTTGCGGGTCCAAGAGCGCGGAATGATGCGGAGGTTGCATGTGAAGGGCAGGCGAAACCTTCGGTTCCTTGAGGGCTTCTCAGGGCGTGGTTCTGGGTTCTGCGAGAGCTTGCTCCAAGAAGGGGACTTGGGCTTCCTGGTTGAGCTCCTTGTGCTGGGAGAAGGGGAAAAGTTTGGCGAGTTTGAGCTTTTTGGCGACGAGTGAAAGTGCAATTCGTACGAGCGGAGGCGTGAATAGTTGGTGGGACCTCGTAACGTGTTGGCTTTGACTATGGGTTTGCTAATTTGCATAGGGGAGCCCGGGGCCGAGATGGGCGCCGTCTTGCAGGGAAAGAGGCGGCTGGCAGATGCATATATGGTGTTCGATTCTGTCGTGTTTAGCTCTTGAGGTTGATGAGTATTGTCGGGTCCACATTGTTGGAGGATCCATGGATGAGCTGCACAAGCACAAGCATTAAGTCCATGTTAGAACAAGGAGGCTGGACGTGAGTAGTGAAATCTCTCATGTCGACCATTGGGTGCATCTTGATTTGCACGAGAGAACGCCAAGAAATTATTTTCATACTTACATAGAGCCTCTGTCGTTGTTATTCTCTTCCGAGGATCAGTGCAAAGCATCCGGCGGACGAGACTCTTCGCTTTGCTTGAGACTTTCCTCCACGGGCCGTGCTCGAGATCAATCACGCCGGCTCTAACTTTACGGAACAGTTCCTTGTTCGTTTTTCCGTTGAACGGTGGCGAGCCGCTGAGAAGGATGTACAAGGACACACCCAGACTCCAAACGTCGGCCTCGGGACCGTAAGAACAGTCGAGGACTTCCGGGGCGACATAGTACCTGAAATAGCGCAACAAAAGGATCAATCTCTGCAACCAAAGGTCATCGCCATCTCAATTGGGGTATCTTCAAAGACAGCACCAAACACCGATAATAACAGACAATAGGATTATCTACCGCATGAAAGTGTTAAGTAGGCGTCGCTACTCACTTGGACCCGACCGGCTTCGTCATCTTCTTTCCCGGTGTGAAAAATTCCGCCTGGCCGAAGTCAACCAGTTTGACCTCCGTGTTTGACTCCTTTGACATCATGAGCACGTTCTCCGGCTTCACATCGCGGTGCATGATGCCCTTCGCGTGGCAGTATTTCAAAACGGAGAGGAGAGTTCTGCACACGTGTGCAGCATCGCTTTCGGGGAAGCGTTTCCTCTGCTTGATGCGGTCAAAGAGGTCGCCCCCTTCGCAAAGCTCCATGATGATGTGAACGCGCTGTAGAAACCGAAACCGAGCCAGAAAAAGAGTCCGACAGGGGTCAGTGAAAGAGCCAAAATCCCGTGAAAGGCCGAAGGGAGAGTGGAGGAAGAGGTAGAGAGGCTGAAAGAGGGAGAGGCAGGAAAGAAGGAAGGGTGGAAGGACAGGACTAGGAAACGGAAGCGAAGTGGGTGGGAGGCCGAGAGAGAGAGAGAGAGAGAGAGAGAGAGAGAGCCTGACCTTATCGTCTTCATGCACGTCTCGCAGCGTGACCACCGAGTCGTGTCCCCCAGCCGCTCGGAGCGCGCGCACCTCCGTCCGCACGCTGTGCAGGTGAGCGGAGGACGCCATGGCCGCCTTCTCGAGCGTCTTGCAGGCAAAGACCTCGCGCGTGCGCAGGTCTGTGCAGGCGCGCACGACGCCCGCCACGCCGTCCCCGACCCGCTCGCCGACCTCGTAAAGCTGCGCGAGGTCGCTGTACGGCACGCCCAGAATGTGCTGCGTGCGGCGGTACACGTGCGCGGCGCGCATGCCGTGCATCAGCAGCGCCGCCGTGCGCTCGGCGTCGCCCAGGAGGGGGGTCCCGGTGGCGTGCTTGCTCCCCGCGGGGGGGGACGAGGGCGCCATGGCGGGGAGCAGCGCGGAGGGGACGGGGGAGGGCCCGGAGGAGGAAGAGGAGGAGAAGGAGGACGTGGAGGAGGCAAGGGAGAGGGAGGAGGCCAACGAGGAGGAGACTATGGACGTTGAGGACGTCGTCCAAGACTCCGTCGCCAGCCAGGCCGCCTTCGTCCCCAGGGCTGTCCCGTCGTCTTCCGCGTCCATTTCTGTGCGTCTGGAGGGTTGGAAAGTACGAGATGAAGCTTCTTTGGATGCCTGCGATGGAAGAGGAGCTTCTGCGGCCTTTAAAGAGAGAGAGAGAGAGAGAAAGAGGGGTAGGGAGGGAGGGAGGAGGTAGGGGGGGGGAGGTTGCAGGAGGAAGGGCGTCGGTTGCAACTGATTTCTGCCGGCGGCAGAAGGGTACGGCGGCAGCGCCTATGAACTTGGCGCGGCGCGTGACGTGACGTGCGGGTCTGACGCACGGCGGACGTTGTTCGCTTGGCGGCCGTACAGCGCTGGCGCCATGTGGCGTACGGACATTCGTACGAGCATCTGTACAAAATGCCGCCCGGGGCTGCTGCTCGGCGGAGACCTGACGCTCCAGAGGTGACGAGGCGCCGACATATCCCTTTTAGGGCACTCGTGGCGGACGCCCATTGGCTGGTAGTGATGACGTGGCAGCATAACGTGGCCAGTGGAACGCTGTGCACGAGGGGGGAAAGAAGACACGGAAGGCGCGGAGGCGCATTAACTGCTGTTTGGACGTATCTGCGATCGGATTACTCCCCTTTAAGCCGCCCCATGAGGGTTACGTGGCGCAATCAAATGCTGCGCGCTGATTGGCGGACGTGAGAGCCGCGGATCCGCCCCATGTGAGCGGACTCTCGCGGTGGGCCAATCAGGGATAAGAAAAATTTTGCGCGAAGATTTCTTAATGAATGTGGCGCGACGGGCAGACCGCGGTCGGCGCGCGCGTCGCCCATTGGGCGCGAGGGCCCTGCGGGCCAGCTTGGCACCGGGAAAAAAAAAATCCGACGCGCGGAGGACGATGCCACTGGCGGGAAACCGCCGGGCGGGAGCGGAAAAAACGACAAAATGCTCCCGCGCCGCGCCAAAGGTAAGTCGGCGCGCCGTGTCGCGTTAGGCGTAGGTCTGATGCGAGCCTACCCTAGACGGCGCATCGGCCAGCGGTACGGCGGGCGGGCGAGCACCGACATTTCCGCTCGGAGGGCCTGGCCGGGGAGGGGGCCCAGCTGGAGGGCGCCACGTGGCGGCAGAGTAGCCGCTGGGCCGCGTGGCGGGCGCGCGCCGCAAGTGGCGACGGAGGCAATGATAGGGCCGGCCGTACGAACATGTTCGCGCCGACACCTGTCCGTACCTTCGGGTCTGAAGCGGCCCCGCAACGTCCACATTTTCGAATGAGAATGTCAAAACGGATTGGGGCACGGTTCTATGGTCGGATTTCACCGTTAGGTGGAGAAATTCGCTGTTGCAAACTGCGGCGGGCAGTTTGCAAACCGCTTTTTGAAACGAGCCCGTCCGCACGTGCGAGCCGTTTGAAAGGCGGATGGAAGCCGGAGGGACGCCTGTTCCCGAAGCTAGCGCCAATTAGAGTGCGCCACGTCGCCTCCACGTGCCTGTGCTTGAAATATGAATCGTGGCGTGCTTGCAGTGGTTGGCGCAGTCCGCAAAATGTTTGGAACTGCCCGAGGCGCTGGCGCGGTTTGATGTGCCACGTGTCGACCTCCAGTTGGTAGTATTGATTGTTTACCCCCTTTTTCTATTCGGGTACGAAGACGAGACCAACGGTGTGCGTCTTCGATATCACGTCATCAAATTTCAACCACGTCAGCAAAAGTTGAAGAAGCTAATGGAATTTGCACAGTGGGCCTCCTCGACGGCGGCAGTTTGCACATAGAAACGGAGGCGTTTCAGGCCACGTGGCCATAGTTACGCTCCTTTCTATGGCAATAACCGTCATTGCCACGTGGCATCCTGGAAGCCACCGGATCAGCGCCCAGGCTGCAGATTCAGAGCAGCGCGCCACATGTCGCAAATCGAGCGGAGCTGTTGACCGGGATTCCCATTGCGCGGACACGACAATAAAAGAAATCTCAGGGACAACACGTGGCGGTCATTTGTCCATCGGATCGACCACGCGCTCCCAGGCGCTATGCGACACGGATCCAGCCAATGATAACCGTTTGTCGACGCCCGATATTTGTTTGATATGTTTTGTCGTTTCATGTCCGCAAGCCGCCCGGTCTGCTCCGCTCGCGGCCGCTTCGCGGATCATTCGGCTCTAAACGACAAACCGCGATTTTGGCCGATTAGCCCGCCCGGACGATCACGACAAGGGCTGCCGCGCGATGCGGTAGCGCGCGCGCATCTGTCTTGTCGCTTCCGCCTTCATGAAGCGTTCGTACATTTTCTTGAACATTTTTTATTGATAAAAATTTACATTCGTGGTCCCATGCTGTTGGTCAAGTCGCGTCTCGCGATAGTCTGACATTGTTCCGTTGAGTCTCATGAGAGGGGGGCGCTTTTGTTGTCCACAAGAACCACGAATGCCAGCATGAGGCATCCATGCTTGGCTCCGCGCCATGTACATGTGCATGTGATGATGCTAGGACCATCCGTTAAGGACATGGACAACATCACATTGTTCCGTACCACTCATCCGCATGTTGTAGCCGCAGACCATGCACGCTCACAACTCTTCTTCGCACAATCTCGTGCACATACTTAAGTGATGCCTGTCTCTGAATGACAAGTAGAAAAGAAGACGTTTCATCCACAGCCAACGGCGCCTTTCAAACCACGAACGATGTCTGTCTGATGAACTATTTGTGCAACTGTACACATGTAACGGATCTTGGGAGACACAAGCTGTCCAGGCGGCAGACGAATGGAAACGGAGGCGAAGCCACAACAGTGACGAGTCATGTGTTATCTTCAAACCGCATTTTCGAGTTCGCATACGCTATCAGGGCGTGTCAAACTTAACAAAATCGAACGAAAAACGACCTCGTCAGTAAGACTGAATTCATTTTATACGGAGTGTTCTCGTGCAGGCGGATCTCGATGTGCCCAGAACACTCGTTTGGTTGTGCCTGTATCTAACCAACGGAAACGTCCATTTTAGTAACTCTGAGAATCGTTGTAAGTTTGCCGCGCCCCATTGGCCAGTGCTCGAACCGAGACGGACGGACGGCCCGACTGCATCAGAACCTGTCCTTGCGGCGACGAATGTCGGCCATGACGTCGATAGGTGACGTCAGTCCCGTCACTTTCTGCATGCACACGAAAGGGCGCAGCTGCTAGTGCTCAGGAGAGGGAAAGGGAGAGGGAGAGGGAGAACGGGGAGGAGGGAGGGAGAGGGAAAGGGAGAACGGGAAGGAGGGAGGGAGAGGGAGAGGGAGAGGGAGAACGGGGAGGATTGAGGGAGAGGGAGAGGGAGAGAGAGAGGGAGAACGGGGAGGAGGGAGGGAGAGGGAAAGGGAGAACGGGGGAGGGAGGGAGAGGGAGAGGGAGAGGGAGAACGGGGAGGATTGAGGGAGAGGGAGAGGGAGAGGGAGAGGGAGAACGGGGAGGAGGGAGGGAGAGGGAGAGGGAGAGAGAGGGAGAGCGGGGAGGAGGGAGGGAGAGGGAGAGGGAGAACGGGGAGGAGGGAGGGAGAGGGAGAGAGAGAGGGAGAGCGGGGAGCGGGGAGGAGGGAGGGAGAGGACGGGGGGGAGACGGGAGAGCAGTGAGAGGGAGGGAGACCAACACGATAAAGAGAGCCCAAGGGAGAACGAAAACGGGGGAGACAAAACGAGCAGGACAGCTTAGGGGAGGGGGGACGCAGGAGAAGAGAGAGAGTGAAGGGCGGGAGAGAGAGGAAAAGCAAGCCCCCTCGCTCACTTTCTCAAGGAAGAGAGCCAAAAAGTGGACAAAATGTTAATCATTTTCCCAAGAAGCTCGATTAGTAAAGGACGGCAGCCAATCGGAACAATGCAATTCTCGTTATGAAGGAGTCCACCTGAAGGTTCACATGTTCCACCCGCATGAAGGGGTTCGTTTGGAGCTCCTCCGTTATGGTCGACGGAACTGTGGGGAGGTGGCGACTCCGTTGCTGAAGAGCCCATTCCAGTTTTGCTCGCAACGCTGCATTGTCCGGTTCTATGGTGACGGCAAACTGAAAGTTTTTTACAGTGTACTGCAGCACATGGAACAAAGCCCAAGGCATTGGAAAAAATGGTCTCACGACCCCAGTTGAGATTTCGAGCAAAAACTGTCAAAACTGGACTGACTGTAACGCGGCCCATTTGTCGACACAGATTCAAACTTCTGAAGTATACTCACAACGGCTGCTTCAGAAGGACCATCAAAATTCAGGAATAAATCGGAGGTCTAATCTCAGCTCAGTATTCCCTCTACGTAGGCTCACCTCATGGCCGCAAAAAACCTTTGTCTCGGGCGGAAGTTTTCCCAAAGTTCCGCACAAAGAATGATACATTTGTTCGGCAGTTCCTTCAAAAAACCGACCGCAGCCACCCACAAACTGGGAAAAAAAAAAAAGACAAACCCTGATAAAGAATTTTCTGGGAGAGGTCCTAGTTGGAATGTGCGTAGTGTGAGGAGACGCGAAGTGTAAGGGGGAGAGGTTGGAGGGGGAGGGGGGAGGGGAGGGGGAGGGGAGGGGGGAGGGGGAGGGGGAGGGGGAGGGGGAGGGGGAGGGGGAGGGGGAGGGGGAGGGGGAGGGGGAGGGGGAGGGGGAGGGGGAGGGGGAGGGGGAGTGGGGAGGGGGGAGGGGGAGTGGGGAGGGGGAGGAGGGGAGGGGGAGGGGGAGGGGGAGGGGGAGGGGGAGGGGGAGGGGGAGGGGGAGGGGGAGGGGGAGGGGGAGGGGGAGGGGGAGGGGGAGGCGGAGGGGAGGGGGAGGGGGGAGGGGGAGGGGGGAGGAGGGGAGGGGGAGGGGGAGGGGGAGGGGGAGGGGGAGGGGGAGGGGGAGGGGGAGGGGGAGGGGGAGGGGGAGGGGGAGGGGGAGGGGGAGGGGGAGGGGGAGGGGGAGGGGGAGGCGGAGGGGAGGGGGAGGGGGAGGGGGAGGGGGAGGGGGAGGGGGAGGGGGAGGGGGAGGGGGAGGGGGAGGGGGAGGGGGAGGGGGAGGGGGGAGGGGGAGGGGGAGGGGGAGGGGGAGGGGGAGGGGGAGGGGGAGGGGGAGGGGGAGGGGGAGGGGAAGGGGGGTTGTAGTAAGTGAGAGAAAGGTGACGAGAGGCGAGGAGTAGCGGGAGTAAAGGGCAAATAAAATCTAACCTAAAGATTAAGGGTGAGAGAGTCGGAGGGGTGAAACAGAAAAGGGAGAGAGAGAGAGAATGCGGGGAGGGAAGTGTTAAACTCTACCAATGTATCACCGGTAAAAACCGCCGGTGAGTCCCTCCCATCAGTGCACGTCGCAAAATAGCTGACGTGGCCCTTCGTGTGACTGCCACGTGGCACCAAGTTCCACGTCAGCGTGTTCATCATCATCGCGACCACGTCAAATTGTGGATTGTGCGCGTAGTCGTAATCATTCACCTCATGAAGGAGAGGAGAAAAACTGTACGAACAGTGTGCATAGAGCGTAGAATCACAAAAACAAAAACAATGAAAATTCATCATATCGAGCGCATTAAAATGATAGGCAGGGTTTAGTCGCACCACGGGGTGTGCAGCGCTTTGATGGTGACGGTTTCGCCGATCGATAAAATGTCGCCATCTTGAACGGCAAGAGTGCAACCCGTGACATTATCGAGGAAGCCTCCCACAATTTGAACTCCCGGAATGAGTGACTTTATGGTGTCGTTTCCACCCGCATGGTCCCTTCATAAACCGGAAAATAAAAAAATAAGGATGATTCAATGAACAAGCTGAGTTTGATACTGAGAAGTTCAGCAGTAAAGAAACCTCTGCGCCTTTTGAGTTTGGTTATGTTGCAGTACCACTCTCTCGTCCTCACTCCCTACTCCTCCTTTCCTCCTCCCACCCCCCTTCTCCATTTCTCTCTCTTCTCCCTCCATTAAGTTACGAAGAGACCTGCCCAACACTTTAAAGCAGCTCTCAGAAGTCCTCAAAACTCTGAGAACAATAAAAAGCGGTAAGCGAGTAAACGAGTGATTGTACATATTCTTGAAACAACCAGGATAATGAAAAAGGACGCAGAGCTAAAATAATGGACAAAAAAAGGGGTTGGGGGGGGGAGAAGGGGGGGGAAATAGGAGAGAAGATGGGAAAAGCGAGATGTGCGGAGAGGAGAAGGCGCACCAGTGGTGGTGGGTGGTGAGAACTGTCGAAATTCTGACCCCCTCCTTCCGAGCAGCCTCCAAAACTTTTTCGGGCTCAACGGGGTCGACTGCAGCGGCCTCATTGGTGGGTTCATCGATCAAACTGCCCGCCCACATTAGAAATCAAGCAGGATTAATAAAATAATAATAAAAAAAAATTTAAGAAAAAGAAAGAGACGGAAAGCAAAGAGGGGAGGCGATCAAGAAGGACGCATGCATGCATGGGTCAGGCATGGCGCACACATGGCTATGGCGGTTGATTTACCAAAATTATGATGCAATGGACGACTTTTCCCATGGGGTTTCACAAACCACTTAGAAAGGCTTTTCCTTATCATCTACTGATTTTCCTGAAGTTTATTAAGGAAACGCATTAATTATTAATATTGGGTCTATGCTTTATTTATTTTATCTACTTCGTCATTATTAGCTTTCCATGCATTGAATATGTAGCATCAGCACAGCGCTGCTTCATCAACGAGAAACAAGCTCAATGAATTGCTACGCATCTTCGGACCTCTTTCCAACGTAAAAAAAGGAAAAAAGGGAGCATGTGTGCGTGTGTGTGTGTGAGAGAGAGAGAGAGGAGAGAGAGAGCGCGCACAGATAGGCGTAGTTGTCGGTGAGGACGGGCACGTGGAGCACCCTCATGCTGCCACGTAGCGCAGTGCTCCCTTTCGCCACGTCGGCCTGCAGCCCTCACACCCTCGAGCAACCGTTCCATGCGCGCAGTCTGTCCACCGTTCCGTGCGATCCACGTAACGCAACTGGCCGCCAGGACCGCAGCATAGAGCGGCCCCGGCCCTCCCCAGGCGGTTGACCGTACCAATACGTACGACCTGTACGATTTTGTGTACGAAATATCCAGTCGATTCTGCGTTAGACCGTACATAAATGTACGAGCCATTGTCGTGTGAAGCTCCATGTGGGCAGCGTATCACCAAACGGCAGACCATGGAACGGCTTCGTCCCGTGTGGTAAAACGAGAACAGCGCTGTGAACAATGTTCCATACGCGTGTTGGTTCCGCGAGGTCCTCGGGAGGCGGCGACGTGTTGTTGAAGGCGCGTGCAAGTTCGCACACGCGCGGTTCCATGGAGCCATGTTCGGGGCCATGGCCGCCATGCGCTGACACTATGGGAGCTATTTCGCGGCATGGGAAGCCCAGCGGCGGCAAATTGCATTCTAAACTAAGGCTGTTCATAAACGTTTAGTGTTTAGGAAACTAACAAAACTAAACTTGCATTATTTGTGAGTTATCAAAGCTAAATAATTAGACGACAATATACTGTTGAAGTCATTCCATAAGTTAATGTGCAGCCTGTGAGGAGAGGAGGAAAGACTCAAGGAGAGGGAGAGCAAGGGCGTCGGAGAGAGGGAGGGAGAGAGAGAGCGAGAGCAAGGACGTGGGAGAGAGTGAGGGAGAGGGAGAGGAAGGGTGCAAGGGAGAGGGAGAGCAGGGGCGTGGTAGAAGGGGAGGAGGGAGGAGGATGCAAGGGTTAGGGAGGAAGTGGGAGAGCAAGGGCGCGGGAGAGAGGGAGGGCGAGGGGAGACAAGGGCATGGAAGAGAGAGAGAGGGGCCTGGAGGAGGGCGTGAGAGAGTGGGAGAGACTGGGAGAGCGAAAGCACCAAAAGCATGCAGGAGAGGTAGGGAATGGACAGTGAGCTCATAGCTACACAAACAAAAGTTCAAAATTACAATCCCAGCTCCAAAAACAGAAAACATTTCCCAAAAAACAAAACGAAACGGAAAATTCCTTTTTTCAGTTCGATGGAACTGCAGCCTAGAAAGTACAGGATTAGAATTTGCAGCTCTGTTTCTGACTCGTTTGAACTGGCCTTAAGGCCCGCTCTGAACCCTAAAAGCGATACTAAACCTTCCTATATCTCTGAACGAGCTGCCAGGTGGCGGCCAATTATTGGGCCGGTCTCCCAATTCCGGCCATGGCCTCCCTCCCGACTTATTCTGCTCTCTGTCAAATGCTGACAACAGGCTCAAACTAGAAACTGAAAACTGAAAACTGGAAACTGGAAAACTGAGCTGCAAACTTCCAAGCTAAAGCTGACGACAAATTGCCGACTTCTTACAAGGCTACCTTTTATATGCTGAAACGTTGCAAAAAAATTGACAAACTTTCATATATTGTCGACAGGCCACCCTCTGCTCGTGGGGCCCACCAATTTTGCTCTCTTTCTAATTAAATACAGCGAGGAACAATTCGCTTCAAAAAAAAAGGAAGGGGGGGGGGGGGAGGGGCAACGGAGATTTGCATACATAACTTTGAAGCATATTATTAGAGCTGAAAGCTCTACCCATGCTCATTTCCGAACTCCAAAAGCCAAAAATAAAAAAAGCCGGAAACTGGACCGTTTCTGTTCTCTTCAACAATTCAGAATCCGCCGGAAACCGAATATCTTGACCGCTTATTGCTAGTTTCCTGCTCAAATTCGTTACCGAATTCACCTCCGTCCGGAGACCTCTTCCCCTCTTGTCCTTTGCTGTATTCACCTGACGCAGGTGGTGGAGAATTCGAATTTCGCCTATCACTAAATGCCGAATTTCTGCCTCCCATTGAAATATTCCCCCCCTGAAGTGGTCTCCCAATCGACAACAATAGCTGCTCTGCCTCCGAATCTTTCCCACTACTGCTTCTCGGTACGGAAAAATCCCCTTTTGGACTTGCAACCGGCTTGGATAGAATCTGAGTTTCATAACTGCATTCAGGACCATCCCCTCCCTCCAATTGTCCTCCTCCCTTTGACCCCCAAAATGCCTGACTTAAAGCCTCTGCTATAATCTCCTGGGAAGGAAACATAAAGTTTCCGTTGCCAGCACCTGACTTTGTCCCTTTCTGCGTTGACTTTGGGCCCAAAGCTGATGCCAACTGAGCGATCGTTGTGAGGTCCAAGTTTTTGGGGGATACCGGTTTCGTTTGGCTTACTTGTGCAGAGTTGGAGAGAGTCGAAGTGGAAGTATTCCCACTCGTCGTCGTCATATTCATTGTCGGAAATTCGTTCGGCGACGGAAAATCTCCCGACGGAGAATACAACGCGTAGTCGAATGGCGACTTACTGCTAAAATTTGTCGAAGTCATCGCATTTGGGTCGAAGAATTGCGATAGAGGGGGCAGAGACTTATTAACATTCGAGAATGGGGATTTAAACAGTGGTGAAGATGGCGAAAACATCGTCGCAAGTGAGGACGGCGGAGTGGGGAGTGGCGACCAAAGTGCAGGCGAAGATAAGCAAGAAAAGGAGGGAGAAGAGAGGAAAGTCGAAGGAGAAGTGGGAGAATGCGTTGCAGGTCCTGAAGAAGAAACTGCAGATAAGTCAAGAGGGGGAGGTTTTGGCCCTTTCTTCATTAGTACAGGAGAGGGAGGAGTAGGCTTTCCTGACTGAGCCCCAAAGTCAACAGAACATCCCTCCGAATGACCCGCTGAAGAGGACCCCGAAAGGGAGGGAGAGGTTTTGTTAAAGGGAGGGGAAACTGCTGCTCCAACGGAACTGTTACTGCCCATCATAGACATGCGACCGGGTGACGACGAGAGGTGAGCCCTGGGCGGCAGCATCTCATGCATATGCGACCTCCCTTTAAGGACGGGTGTGATTGCGCCAGGTGGCAGGGGATCTGCGATCGGAGGGCTCAGAAGCGATTCTAGAAGCTCCTGATTTGCCTTCGCTTGTGAAGAGGAGAATGTCGCCATTACTGGAGAGGAGGAATTTGAGTTTGTATTGGTTTGCTGCTGCTGCTGCTGCTGATAAGGGGGGGGTTTTGCACCCTCTGCAGTTTGTTGGAGAGCAGCTTCTGATTTTAGGGCTTCCAAAGCCCTAGCAGCAAGGGGGCCCACGTTGTTCGCCCACACTGTGGGAGAGAGCACTGGAGGAGGAGGAGGAGGAGAGGGAGAGCTTCCTCCCAATGTTGATAACACATGACCCTGCACCTGCTGCGGTTGCTGCGTGCCAAAATTCTGCTGTCCTGTCTGAACATTCCCCTGCAGTGCCATCTGTATATGCTTCCAAAGGTCTCCAAGAGCTGCAATCCCATTCAGTGCTTCCGGAGTCAAGTTTGCAAGCATGGCAGGAGGGAGAGAAGCAACAGAAATACCCTGAGATTCTCCTGCTCCTCCTCCACTGCTCCGAGATGGAGGTTGCATTTGACTGATAGGCAGAGTCTCTGACTTTACTGTTCGGGTGGAAGGGAGAGCATGTTTGCTTCCCACTGCCTCTCCCCCACTCACACTCTTTATGGGACTCCACATCTGGTCGTGAGAGGGGGGAGAGGGAGAGTCTCTCTCTGCAGAGGGGTCTTCCACGAGAAGGCAGAGATGGAAGCGGATGTGTCCGAGAAGTTTCCCACTTTTGCGGTGCACTGCCTGCACCATGTCGACAGAGCCCTTCCGGAAAACAGCTGTCAAATTGACTTTACATGAGCCAATAAACTTGTCCGTTCCGTTATCCGTGCGGTCCCATATTTCGACGTCGAGGTCCTGCAGTTCCAGTTCCAGTTCCAAATTCAGATGGCGGATGCAGTTGCAGGATATACAGATTATTAAGTTTCAGTTTCAGGTGAAAGGAACAGACCGAAGGCATTTTTGAGGTTTTGGTCATGAAAGAGTGGAAAGACATTCACGGCGTGTTTGATGCAAAAAGGTGAAATTTTTACGAATTAAGAAACGCAGACTATGCAGATAGAGGCTTGTTAGGCCAAGTCGACATGAAAAAAACAGATGCGGAAAAATGCCTGAAAGGGCCATGCGAATCCGGATTCTTCTCTGAAGGGAGATCATAAATAAGACATACCCTATAAGACTTCAGAAAAGAGTCCTCTCTTTATCCGTGCAAGTAGGAGAGATGAGAAAGAGAGAGCACCAGATAGAGAGAAAGAGGGAGGATTTGAACAGGAACATGAAAAGTAACTGCAGAAAAATGCAGAAGCCATATTCACACCTCCTCCCTATGTCAACCTTTTCCTGCTCTACATTTCTTTCTTCTCCCTCATTTCTACTACCCCTTTAACGCCCCCTACTCCCTCCTTTATCTGTTCTCCTATTTTCCCCTCTCCCCCTCTCGCTCCTACCCCTGAACCCAAGTTCTCTCCACCCTCTCCTACGCCGCCACCCTCCCCCCCCACCCTCCCCCCTTACTCCCCCAACCATCTCTCTTCCATCCTCTCCCTGTCCCCATCCATCACTCCATCCTCCCCCCTCCTTCCCCTCTTTCACCCTCTCCCCCATCCTCCCCCCACTCACTCCCCCTTTCCCCCTCCTTCCTCTCCCCACCACCCACCGCCCCTCCTTCCCCTCTTCCACCCTCTCCCCCCCTCCCCCTCCTCCCCCTCTCACTCCCCCTTTCCCC
>CM074815.1:2507887-2533584 GCA_037447605.1 Zygnema circumcarinatum
GGGGGGGGGGGGAGAGGGGGCTGAGGTTGCGGGAGGCCGGGGGAGGAGGGCTAACCCTAATTGGTTGGGTGAGAAGGGGAATGTGGGGGGTCAGAGTTTTTGGGGTTCATTGGATGCGGCGAAAGAGGGGCTTGCATGGGAGAGGGGGGGGGGCGGGGGGGAGTGGGAGGGGGGATGAGAGGGGGGAGAGGGAGAGGGAGAGAGGGGGGTGTGGAGAGCAGACTGAGCTCGGCAGGAGATTTGGGCAAAAGGCCGCGGAGAGCACCTGCTGGGAGCGCCTGCTTTGGGGGGGGCGTGCGACGCCACGATACGTCGCATTACGTCGCAGGACGTCGCAGAGGGTCGTACTGAGTCGCACGAAATCGCGTGACGTCTCATCAAGTCGTCGCTTATCGTGCGACTCCATTCGCACGGTGGACTTATATAACGTTTAAGAAATCGTACATAGCAACTGAACGTTTCGTTTACAAGTTTACTCTTGATTGACTGATTTTTAACTCATAAGTCTTTGCGTGCGAGGCGTGCGACGGAAGTCAGTCGCGCGGAAGAATAGCGACCGACTCCTCTACGGCAGATGATGCGCCACGTGGCACTAAGAAGCTCTAACAGCCGTCGATCTTCAGTCTGATTCCGTACAGAAGACAAACTGTACGAACTCCAGCGTTTCACGGGAATTCGCCGCTGGTCGCCGCCAGCTGGCGTGAGGCCATTGACCAGCCGCGAAACCCTCCGGGAGAGGGGAACCAACGGGCAGGGGACACGTGGCATATGTCAGAATCGGGCAGATTTTTGTTTGAAAGAAAAGTTGTAAACCGCATTTGACAAGAACAATTTGGCCTGTTGGAAAATTTCCAAACATTAAGATTTCCGTTAACGACGTGAGTTTTTTGCCAAAGGGCCCCAAAGTGAAAATATTCGTAGACGACAATTCTTTTCTGTCCGATTCTTTAGCTCTTTATGGCAGGACTCTGCGCCGCCATTTCGAATCTCGCCGTTTGTCAGAAACAAATAAGTAAATTTTTGTCGTTATCTAAAACAGCTCTAACTCATTGAAAGTGAAGTTAATTTTAAGTCAACGGATGTCAAATTTGTCACCGATGCTGCCAACAATCTGCATTCACACGTGCGTTCAAGCCTGCCCGCCGACACAAAATCCAAAATTCGCCTTTCAGATCATGTTTTCGAAAGAACACGTGGCAATAGCCGCAGGTATTCGTACACTGCCCGTTGACGGATCTCCAAGTAATGACAAGAAACTGTCTGGCAGATTTATATACGACAAAAAGCACAGTGTACGCTTCCGTCAACGCACCTCTCGAGCCAGTGGCAAATTCACTACACGAACACGACTCACACTTGTTAAACGGAAAACGACAAGGTTATCTTATAAAAGGGGAATATATCCGACGAGATCACGTGCTTTGGCAGGTAGCGACTGAAAGTCATTTTTAGAGCGGCCCTATTGAAATTCATAACTCAATCAGTTTTAAATGTTTGGGCAGAGCCTCTCCTCGCGGGCAGCGGCTCGCGGCGGAAATTTTCGTTCCACAAAATTCCAACGGAGTCCGACGGACCGTTTTTCGTGCTGCGTGACGTAGAATTTTCTCCAATTAAATGCCACCACCTGGATGAAATTGGAATACAGTACAAGAATGTCGACACGTTGCAGAAAATAGAGACTCAGTTTCCAGTTGGACAGAACGCCTCCATGAAGAATCCACGAAACTGGAACTGCAACAGTGGCGGTCGCACATGTGGCAGGTGCTTTGTAGATATAGTTCTACAACCAGTTCATGACCCCTCCCGTATCGACAATATCCGAAACGAATGATATCGGGATATATCAAGCTTATATCGGAACGGTAATCGCTTCCAAAAAATACGAAGCCCCTTTCGACAAAGCGTCGATACATTTGACCCAAAAAAAAAAAAAAAAAAGTCCTCCGGTCGTCTGATCCTCAATTATTTACAAAATTTTAAAGCTTTATTCACGATTTCGTCGACAAAGAATAACTACCTACGTCATCTATTCATGCATGAGCCGCAAAATTGTGTCGGCAAAAATTGAAGATACGTCGACGATTTTAAATTTAGAAGACGCCGCTAACACCGACGGATGCTGCGTGAATAAAACACAACACAAAACAAAAAACAAAAAGACGTTAAGTTCAAATTCAAGTTACATTTTGCATCTTGCATTCAGAATAGATCGCCAGTTTCCGTTCAGTTCCAGCCCCCCCCAACACAGACATAGATTCAGTAATGGTCCTCACAGTGCTCATGGGGTGGCTGTTGGTCGCAATGATTGTGCTGATGGGGCTCGCGACCAGCTGGTTGACCACATCCTCCGACGCAAGCGCCAAGTGGCTGCCCCAAAAAAAAAAAAAAATTTGAACATCAAAACCACCCCAAATTTCTTTACAAAAACATGTCAATGGATCTTTAAAAATTGTGTTTCGGTATTTAGGGTTTCGTAGAGAAAAAACGTTTGAAGGGCAGGAGGGAACGTGACGGAGAGGAAGGTTCTGGAAGGAGGGAGGCAGAGAGGAACATGACCGAGGAAACAGTGTGGAGAGGGAAAATGAAAAGTGGCCGTTGGAAATTCGGAAAAACAGGTTTCCATGGATGGGGTAGTAGTACGGACCTCAGAACTGCGCTCACACGTGTCGCCCCTCTCAAGAAGTACGCTTCGGCAGCCTTCATCAGCGTCCCTGCGATTCCGGACGCCACGTACGGACGGAAACGCGAAAATCAGTTTCAGTTTCAGTTTCAGTGGCAGTTCCTGGTCACTTTAAACACACGATTGACGGCTGCAATACAAAAAAGTTGGAGGGGGGGGGAGGGGGGGAACAGATGGATATCTGTACACATCATTTTAAATTTTTAGCTTTTAATTTTACCTCCGCTGCGCGTCATGTCGTCGTAAATAATAACATGTTTACCCGCGACCTCTCCGACGACCGTTTGGACCTGATCCACATCCCAACTGGCAACATCAACATCAACATCAAGAATAAAATAAGCATAAATAGTTTGGAATGAGAGAGACATCAAAACATCAACAGGTTCGGATGCGTCTTTTTGGCAAAGCAGCGACCTTTGTGTCCTGAAACTTCCGCGACTTCCGAACAAAAGCAACATCGACTCCAAAATGCCGAGCGAAAGTTTCCACCTGCCCGCCCTCCTCAGCCCAAAACTGTTGGAATACTTTTTTTGACGTTCTTCTGCTACGCAAGCAGGAAACAAAAGTGCACGTCTTGAACCAAATTGTAACAATTTTCCTTTGGCCTAAAGCTTGGTCAACTCCAATGACTTAAACCTCACCCATAGAGGCCGTCCCAGGTCCGCTGATGCGAACATGAACGGTTCAGATAAGTCCAAAAACGAGACAATGGCTTCAATCAGTGCCTTCTCCGAATAAAGCTCCATTCGAACCTTTTGAGCATAAACACAAAAAGTTAGCACGCAGTCCACTGCCCAATCGAAGGTTTAACATAGAGACAAACACGCTTGAATGTTTGAGACTTTTCTGTTTCCCATCCAGAACTTCAAACAAAATGGCGTGAAGTTACTCTTGAGCACTTGATGCATGCTGAGCATCTTACCGATGGGCCCTCGAGATATTGGAGTAAGCTTTGAACATGGAGATCCATGAACACAAAAACGTTTCCAAGTTTACTTTCAGGAATGCAACTCATGATTCGCGCATTCACTTTCGCCGTCACGACTTCTCCCGGAATCACTTGCCGTTCCATGGTGCTGTTTACAGGTCAGGTCAACGGTGAGGGTTAGGGCTAGAGTTAGGTTAGGGTTAGGGTTTCCGGACACAAATTTGGGTTGAAGCTCAACACGAGAGGTCGAGGTTTAAGGGATATGATTGTTGTCCGACATATTATTCCTGACTCCTTTTTGTGTTAACTAAATCGCTTACCTGTACCCCAAGAAAGGGATCACAAAAATTCTCCTTCTGCTTCCGTATGCAGCAAAAGCGCAGCCCAATCGGACGAGTTCCAAAAGTTCGTCATCCGTCGTCGTGCTGCACACGAATATGACGTCCCTCCCCACGAGCTCATAGCGCTCATCCATCCCCACGCGGTAATACTGCGATTCAAGATGCAGAAAACAGAGCCGCATTCAACGAATCAAATCAGATAGAGCAACAAACAAACTGTGTGGATCGAGAAGACCACTCCCCACAATAGAGTGAGTAGACGGCGGTGGTGGGTTGGAGAGGGAGAGGAGCGAGAGCGAATGCTGTATGAGTCGCTTGAGAACGACAGGATGGAAGTAAGGCCAGCCAGAGAGGATAGGGCCGGGGAGTGGGAGGGCAGGAGGGGGGGGCACAAGCGAGAAAGAAGAAGACAGTGGGGGAATAACGTGGGAGAGGGAGCGAGTGGAAAGGGAGGGGTGGGAGAGGGAGAGTCGGCGGGAAGGGAGAGAGAGAGAGAGATGTAGAGAGAGAGAGAGGGGGGCGCGAGAGAGGGAGAGAGAGAGCGAGAGAGAGAGAGGGAGCACACCTTCTCCCCCCCCAGAAAGGTCTTCCTCTCCACCACGCCCGTCTCCACCTGCAGGCGCTTGGCGATGAGGTCCGCGAGGTAGCGGCTCGACTCGGCGGAGTACACGACCGCGGCCGCCTCGCCGCTGCGCCGCACCATGTCCACCGGCCCGCCGGACATGGCCGCCCGCAGGGTGCAGGGTGCAGGGGCAGGGTTCAGGGCCCGCCGGGCCTCAAGGGGAAGGGGGGGGACGGCGGATGGGAATTAGGGCTTAAGAGAGCGGAGAGGGAGGGAGGGAGGGAGGGCTGGGGCCTTCTGAACTCTAGCCCCGCGCCGTGTGTGTATCGTCTTGACATATATCGCAATATGGACCTAGAGCGATATTTATTGAATATATCGAGATATTGTCGTCTTCGTTATATCGGCAGTTCGATATTTTGACGAAAAAATCGAGAAAACGGAGACCATTTTTCGTGCAAGAATTTGAACCATGCCTTGTACGGATTCGTTCATGTCCGTACGTTTGTACAAATTGACAAATTTGAGAGGGAAAATTCTATTCTCACACCTTTTTTGTCTACACACAAGACCTTTTTTCTCCGGGCAGGTTCTATTTTAGAAAAAAAGGGACTGGAAACGAAAAATGATTTTTTCACACCTTCTTTGTCTATACACAGATTTTATTGTAGAAAAAAAAGGTTTTGAAACCCTAAAAACGCATTATAATTCCACAAGCATTGCCAAACACATCCGGCCAATCATCAGACATTGTGGCATTGATGGATGTTGTTTAACTTTGCGACCTCGTTGAGCTACTTCGTCTCTTTTACCCAATACGAGATCGGTAAAGAACATAGACACTGCTCGGTCATCGATTTTCAGTGAAAAAAAAAGGAGAAAGCACAAATTCTAGCATGTTTTCATTGTTTGAATGGTAAGTAAACGTTACATGCCTCCAAACTCTTCTCGTATTGGGTCAAAGAGACGAAGTGGCTCAAAGAGGTCGCACATTTAAACAACATCCCTCAATGCCACAATGTCTGATGATTGTCCGGATGTGTTTGGCAATGCTTGTGGAATTATAATGCGTTTTTAGTCAACGTTTTTAGGGTTTCAAAACCTTTTTTTTCTTAAATAGAATCTGCCCTACAGAAAAAGGGCTGTGTATAGACAAAGAAGGTGTGAAAAAATCATTTTTCGTTTCCAGTCCTTTTTTTTCTAAAATAGAACCTGCCCGGAGAAAAAAGGTCTGTGTGTAGACAAAAAAGGTGTGAGAATAGAATTTTCCATTTGAGAGACCTTCGCCGTTGTCCGTACGACGCTTCGGAAATAGTTTCAACAGTTAACTGCAACATGGAGCTGTAACACGGATGCTGTCGAAATTTGAATCCTAAACCCTGAAACCCTTAAACCCTCAAACCCTCAAACCCTTAACCCTAACAAGCCTAAGCTTAACACCTCTACGGCTATCGGCTAACCTGAACCCTAACCATAGAACCTCCGTTTCTGGATTTCCAACGTAACAGGGACCGCATGGAAACGCCTCCACATCTCAGCCCTAACTGCGCACATGGAACTGCGAACTTCCATCGCACTTCCGAACCTCCTCTCCCCCTCCCCCCCTCCCCCCCTCCCCCCACTCGATAGAAACCAAAGCAAAAAAAAAAAAAAAAATCCAAAGAGTCGACATTATTATTATCTTGTTAAAATCTCGATGTTGATTTTGAAAAAGCCGAGGCAATATGTTCGTCATTGATCGTGATTCCTGCAGGAAAAAAAGGGGCGAAATTAAGTAGATTAAGCAGATGCGGGCAGCCAAGCAGTTACTTAATTTTAGGGTTTGGAGGTTCCATGCAAATGTACCCTTAAACGGAGCCTGCTGCACGGGACCCATGCCACGTGTCACCCAGGGATGGTACGCCGCCTCCTCCAACGTCATGCGCTTGGCAGGATCTGCTCACACATGCAAAAAAAAGCAAAAAAATAGTAATTAAAAAAAAAAAAACAAAAACAAAAACAAAAGCGCAGACTCATTATGCAGTTTTTTGAGCATTAAGTGGTTTTAGGGTTACCCCCGAGTGGCAGGAATGCAGAAATTAGGGTTCAGGAAGGCCGGTTCATCAGCTTAGGGCCCCTGAACCCCACCTTTTTCTAGGAGCCCGCGGAGCAGGTCCGCCAAGTCCCTTCCAAGGCGGGGGGGCAGCTCTAAGGGCTCGTTCACTATCTGCCCTCAGCCAATGAAAACAAAGGAGGTGCCACGTGTCAGCAGAGCATTGGTGCAGACAACAGAGCTAGGGAGGACACGTGTGCACAAGCAACAGAGAACGGAACTGACACCTTTTCATATGTGCTGCCCAGCGAGTCCCCCAAGAAGGGATAGCGCCCGAAAAGGAACACATAGAGAGTGCATCCGAGGGCCCAAATGTCCGCCACTTTGCCGTGATAAACAACCCCTGCACGTAATGGACGGGAGAGAGAGCGAGAGAGAGAGAGAGTGAGAGAGAGAGGAGAGAGAGAGAGAGAGGGAATGGGAGGGGGAGCGGAAGGGGGAAGGAGAGGGGAAGGACGAGTGAGAGGGAGAAAGAGGGAATGGGAGGGGGAGCGGACGGGGGAAGGAGAGGGGACGAGGATGAGAGAGAGGGAGAGACAGGGAGAGAGAGAGAGAGGGAATGGGAGGGGGAGCGGAAGAGGGGAAGAGGACGAGAGAGGGGGAGAGAGAGGGAGAGAGAGAGAGAGAGGGAATGGGAGGGGGAGCGGAAGAGGGGAAGAGGACGAGAGAGGGGGAGAGAGAGGGAGAGAGAGAGAGAGAGGGAATGGGAGGAGGAGCGGAAGGGGGAAGGAGAGGGGAAGAGGACGAGAGAGAGGGAGAGAGAGGGAGAGAGAGAGAGAGAGGGAATGGGAGGGGGAGCGGAAGGGGGACGGAGAGGGGAAGAGGACGAGAGAGAGGGAAAGAGAGGGAGAGAGAGAGGAAGAGCGAGGGAGAGAGAGAGAGAGGGAATGGGAGGGGGAGCGGAAGGAAAAAGGAGAGGGGAAGAGGACGAGAGAGAGAGAGAGAGAGAGAGAGAGAGAGAGAGAGAGAGAGAGGAGCACTGACCCTGGCAGCACTCCGGGGCGGTGTAGACAGGTGTGCCCGGAGACCTCCGCAGCTCGTCGCTGTCATCCTGACCTCACTTCCGGACAAAAGAAGAAAGAAGAGCATGAAGCCGAGTCCGTACGAATGGGGACACAGCATTAGCAAGGGGCGTGTTCTTTGAATATCGGGATATATCTCAGTATGCGTCGGAGAATTGAAGGAAGGGGCTTCAGAAGTGGTGAAGAAGGCTTTGGTCATTGCAGGAAGGAACCATCTGTTTGAAGCGGTAAGGTTGCGGGGAGAGCGAGAGAGAGAGAGAGAGAGAGAGAGAGAGAGAGAGAGAGAGAGAGAGAGAGAGAGGGAGGGAGAGAGAGCGAGAGAGAGAGAGAGAGAGAGAGAGAGAGAGGAGGGGGGTGGGAGGACTCACTTCCAGCATATGGCTGACGCCAAAATCAGAAATCTTTATATGGTCATTGGCGTCCACCAGCAAGTTTTCCGGCTTTATGTCTCCATGCACCACATGCTGTTCCCCAAAATAAACAAAGAAACAGAAAAGAAGCGGAGAGTCATATAACAGCAGCAAACTTTCTTCAAATATCGGTCGTATATGCTTCCATGTCTTACAAAGACTTTTCCTCCAATCAAGAGTTCATTCATTCATTGTAGTCATGTTCAACCTTTCAAGTGACTCAAGCAGCAGCCTCCTCTCACATGGTGGGGCAGATAACTCACATGGTGGTGCAGGTAACTGAGTCCCGCCACAACATCGCGGAAGTATCTCCTCGCCCTCTCCTCCCCAATGCCTCCCGGCGGACCCGCTCCGTCAAACACAGAACCGCCCTCCACATATTCTAGAACTGAAAGCACATAGAAACACACGGTAACTGTCAGACATCTACATGGAAGTGAACTGCCTCGTCCACCTTTTTGAGAATCACAAACCCTCCTCCTCTCCCCCCCCTCTCCCTCCAATCCCCTCTTCACTCTCTCGCTCTCTCTCATCTTCCTCCCTCTTCTCCCTTTCTCCCTTTCTCCCCTCTCTCTCTCTCTATCTCACTCTACCTCTCTCTCCCCCACCGGCCCTTCCTTGCTCCGAGCTAAAACATATTTTTTGTCCTCGCGCGAGTACATTTCCTTAGGAGGCGAAAAGCAGGGCGGAGGTATGCCTAAAAATAATTTATCAATTTCGGGGTCGTCGATGACCTCCACAAGGTTCACTACGTTTAGGTGGTCCAATTCCTTCATGATTGCCACCTGTCAGCCAGTCATTGGTCCAATTTTTTCCTTCAGAATCGTTGCCAAATACTTTGAAAAAGGAGAGCGGGAGAGATGGGGAACGGAGAAAAGGAGGACGCGGGGGAAGAGCGTGCGCACGCGCGAGCGCGCGTGCGCGCGCGAGAGGGAGAGAGAGAGAGAGAGAGAGAGAGAGAGAAGAGAGAGAGAGAGAGAGAGAAGAGAGAGAGAGAGAGAGAGAGAGAGAGAGAAGAGAGAGAGAGAGAGAGAGAGAGAAGAGAGAGAGAGAGAGAGAGAGAAGAGAGAGAGAGAGAGAAGAGAGAGAGAGAGAGAGAGAGAGAGAGAGAGAGAAGAGAGAGAGAGAGAGAGAAGAGAGAGAGAGAGAGAGAGAGAGAGAAGAGAGAGAGAGAGAGAGAGAGAGAGAGAAGAGAGAGAGAGAGAAGAGAGAGAGAGAGAGAGAGAGAGAGAGAGAGAGAGAGAGAGAGAGAGAGAGAGAGAGAGAGAGAGAGAGAGAGAGAGAGAGAGAGAGAGAGAGAGAGAGAGAGAGAGAGAGAGAGAGAGAGAGAGAGAGAGAGAGAGAGAGAGAGAGAGAGAGAGAGAGAGAGGAGGGAACAAAGAGAAAGAATTACCTCCCTCATAACATCCATCAGCGCGGTCTCTGCCGGCGCAACTCGGAGTTTTTTCAATCTTGACTTATGGCATATCTGAAAAAGACCACCCCCTCACCTTTTGTACATTAAGTGGTTGAGGGACAAGAATTTCGACTCCGACGATGAAGAAAGTTGATATATGATCGAGCCCGATCGACAGTAGAAACGATGAATGCAATATAAAGCATTAAACATAAGCCCTCCAATGCTATAAGCTCTTCAAAACCCCAAAAAACGCTTTACAAAAGCTATCATCGTGATCAACACACCTTTATGGCATAGAGTTCGTTGTTTTCTAAACTCCGGTGAAGAACCTGCATCCCCCTCCACAGAAATCACTCTTCAAAATTAGCGATTAAGCAGAGCAAAAGGAGATCATAACTGCACACTGTTTCGGCCACAAAGGCGGAAATTACCACTTTTCCGTACGATCCAGAACCGAGTAGTCGCTCCCGGACATATTGATTCACGATTTTGTGACCTTCCAGATCCTGCAATGAATTGAAGAGAGAGGAAGGTAAGGGCAACTAAGAGGAGAGGGGGATCAAAGAAATCGAAAGCAGCGGAATTCAAAAAAAAAAAAATGCAGAATGCAGAAAAAATGCAGAATTTATTCTTTCAGAATGACCCCCCTCTTCCCCCCCCCCCACCTGCGCTTGCGTGACGTGATGCGTCTCCCTCACAAGGTGTTCGTGATGCCGCGCATGCAGTCCCTCCCCTTCTCCTTCTCCTCCCCCTCCTCCTCGCCCTCCCTCCAACTCCCTTCCTCCTCTCTCTCCCCCTTCTCCTCCCCTCCCAGGAACAAGCACGGCTTTGGAGGTGGAGCCCGGCGAGCCATGGCTGCTGGCGAGGAGGGCGCGGCTCTCCCCTTTGTCCCTGGGAGTTCGCCGCCTGCGTCGCCGCCCGAAGCAGGCGAAGCAGTCCATCCTGCAGCCGCCCTCCTCCTCGTGCATAAGCGCGCAAGAGGCTAAAAAATCAAAGGAGTAATACTAAAAATACAGTAAAACTAAACTTTACATTATATGTATATGTAAATTTCTGACCCTGGAAAGCACACGAACAGTAAGCGTGTTTAAAGAGCTTTAAGAGATAAATTTGAAAGCAACAGCGCCGACGTTCTGCAAGCAGCGAAGGGATATTCGCTCAATATCTCAAACGCCTTCAAGCGCTGAAAGTATATAAACACAATACTTGAAAAAAACACCCAAAACCTGCAACTTAATGCAACCCAAATACTGCACACGATCTGTACATTCTTCCGTTTAGACATGCGAACATGTAAATAAGGTAATGTTCAGATTAATCAATGCAAAAAAAATGTTTAGAGGAAGTCATTCGCGTGGGAGCACACACCGTAATGATTAGTCCGTACTTTTCTCGGCTTCATCGACCAAGTGCATGCGGCTGAGGAATGCAAACATGATGCGGGTTTGAAGGTTAAAGTTTAACAATGAATGCTGATGAATGTGATGCAGGCGACCGAGTCAGAGTGGTCGATATGATGTGGGTTTCGTACAACTCCGTTTCCAACGGACGGGAAATCGCAAAATGCAAGGCTTTGACTGCAAAAAAAGGAATGAAATTGGAGCTCCTCCACTCTGCGAGAGAGTCGCAGCACTCACCTTCCCTCCTGCCGCGGAGGGGGAGCTGGTTGGTTTTGGTAACGTTTGTTCTTATAATATTAAAACACTACATTGTGCATCTGCCGGGTTAGCTCAGTGGTAGAGCATCTGTCTTGTAAACAGAAGGTCCAGTGTTCAATCCACTGATTCGGCAATCCCATGTTTTTCTTCGTACGGCACTGCCTAACATTTTAGCCGAACGTCGCTCGTCTCTTCGCTGTGGCGCGAGCTCAATTTCGTCGTTGTGAAGGCACGAAACAATGTGTTGATCTCACAACGCGGTGTGTTTACCGAAGCACGCGGAGGGTCCTATTGGCGCTACCGAGTAGAGCGACCTCGACTTTCTCTCTGCCACTATTGCACAATGCACAAATGCTTTTCAAATTACTTCAAACAATCGGCGGTGTTTTGCACAATCATCCTTTCCATGCCACTTCATGCAATGTTCGGACATTGCGAGTTGTTGCTTGCCTGGGCTCACAATACATATAATTGGCGTTTGGTGCGGAAGGAGTACATTGAAAGCCGTTCGTCCCTTTCTTTTGTTTTTAAACCACTAAGTCGGCCACAGTGAGGGAGTGGTCAAGAAATCTACAAGAACACTTTTCCAGCTCCCAACAGATCAACACGGCAACCAGAAACCAAAACCATAGGGTACACTGCAACATGTAATACCTTGAATTCAGAGGGACAGCGCCGCTGTCAACATGCATCGATCCGTACCTTAATTTGAGTCTAAAAGTTGCCCTATTTACGCCTTTGCCGTACATAGAAAGTCAAGAAAAAAACGTTCAGTTGAACCCTTCTTTTTACTGACAGTTCAACTCTACATAGAACTGTCTGCCCCAACTGGCATAGTAAGAAAAGCCCAACTGAAAAGACATAGAAAGGTAGGTTTTCCACTCCAGTTCAATCCCACGTTCTGCAAGCCGTTAACCCCTAAGCTTTAACGTCACGTCCCCTTTTCCATTCGTTTTCAGCTCCTTTTTTCTTCTCCTTCGCTTTCAACCGTGGATCGGTTGATCATAGAACCGTCATTCCGTCATCGTCTCCATGCTCAAGTAATACAAATGGTTTTGCCAGAAAATAAGAAAAAGTACAAAGGGAGTACGGAATCAGTATCGTCTCCTCCCGTCCCCTTCTGTGATGATATCGTTGAACGTCCGCCCGCCCGGAATCATGGGCAGCACGTGCTCCTGCATAGGAATGGAGAAAGAGTCAGACATGTGAATTCAAATACTGCCTTGAGAGAGGGAGAGAGAGTGTGAGCGAGCGAGAGAGAGAGAGAGAGGGAGAGAGAGGGAGAGAGAGGGAGAGAGGCAGGATATTGGCATTTCACTACCTGATGGGGAACAATGACATCCAACAAGTAGGGGCCGGGGGTGTTCAACATTGTTTCGATGGCTGCCCGAAGGTCGGCTTTCCGGGTGACTCGGGCAGTTGAAACCTGTGTAGAAAACCTTTCATCTGCCGTCAAACATGCATGAATGGCAAGCGCAACGCAACAATACAAATCCAAAGAAGAAAAGGAAAGAAACACTGGAAGAAGTTTTCAACTATTGAAGTCGAAGAGTGGGAAACAAGCATTCTCTTCGCTTCTCCCCATTGCTATTCCAGTTTTATTACTTCTTATTTTCCAGGGTTTTAGAGGTTTTTAGGGTGACAAGAAACTCAAAAACAGGTTTTTTTTCTTATTTCTCAGATTAAATTTCAGCTCTTTTGTTTTTTTCTCACAATATGAAACTCTCACCTTGCAAGCCTCCGCAAATTTGCAGAAATCAGGGAAAATTTCGTCCTCATTTTCCGGATCACCCAAGAATGTATGCGCGCGATTGGCCTGAAAAACGGCCAAACATAACGCAAATTATAAAAAGGAATTTGGAATACCCAACAAAACCTGAAGGACCCCTAACCCATCCATAGACAAGCCGGACGCTAAACGACAAAAACCTGCTCAGTGTGAACAGCCCACCTTGTAGAACCGGTCCTCCCACTGAACCACCATTCCAAGGTGTTGGTTGTTCAAAATCATGATCTTCACAGGCAGCTTTTCCACGCGAATAGTCGCCAATTCCTGCACCAAAAAAAGGCATAGAGCCACATAGCACTAGTGTTAATCTCTTGGGATTAGGGTGAGATGCACACTGAATGGAAACCTTCCTGGAATGGAACGTTCTCCCTTGGTCCGGGATATGATCAGATAATGTGTTTATTATAACAACAGAGGGAGGGATATCAAGAAATGCAAATGTTTGAGGAGATGCTCTAACAGATAACCCTCACATCTGCATCCCAATTTGTCATGATGCAACTGGGTTTGCAGCCACAAACCACAAACCTGCACATTCATGATAAAACTTCCATCGCCATCGATGTCAACGACCGGAATGGAGGGAAGAGTTGCGGCGGCTCCCAGAGCAGCCGGCAGCCCAAACCCCATAGCCCCAAGGCCTGAAATACCCCAAAAAGAACCAAGAAAACGAGAGTGACATATAGATCAGAATCGCAAACGAAAGTTCGATTTCTCTTCCTCTTCGGGCATCGATATTAAAGACTTAAAGAACCTGACCATGTAATCTTTAATCCAGCTGAGGAAAAAGATTAAAAAGAGAAAGCAGAAGAGGGAGGAGGGATAACGAGGGCGGGAGTGTAGGAGCGAGAGGTGAAGAAAAGCAAGACGACAAGGGACGGACAGATATGCGATATGTCCTCATCGCCAAACCTCCCCTTCATACTTTCTAACCATACATCAACATACAGCCAACTTAAACCATGTGTTTATCTGCTACATAGCCCCCTTCTTTCCCTTTTTTTTTTTTTTTTTGGGTTCCCTTTTTTTTGTGCTGACCTCCGGAGGTGAGCCACCTTCTGGGCTCACGATATTTGTACCACTGCGCGGCCCACATCTGATGCTGCCCCACTCCGGTAGAAATAATTGCATTTCCGTCCGTTATGTCATACAGAGTCTGGATGGCGTACTGGGGCATAATGGCCTCGTCAGTCTGCACATGGAACATAAGTGATGGTAGGAAAAGAGATAGGAGTGATTAGATAGTGATCGCTAGTAGTAATTAGAGAGCGATCAGAGAGTGATAAGAGTGATTCGAGAGCCGTTACGAATGATTGGAGAGTGATTAGAAAGGAGCTTCCCAAGCTATGAGGACTGAAGGAAGGGATTGCCCCTCGCTCTTCCCCTCTAACGCCCTAACCACTTTCTCTGTCTTCCTTCCTCTCCTTCTCCCTCCTCGCTCCCCCCTCTACCCTCTCTTGCTCTCCCTCTCTCTGCCTGCTCCAACACTAGCCCCTACCTTTCTCCTTCTCTGCTTCCTCTACAGCTCTCCTGCTCGCTCTTTGTCCCCTTCCCTATCCTCTACCTTTCACCATCCATCTCCTTGCACCCCCGTCTACCTCCTACCTCTCTCTTCTCTCTGCTTCCCCACTACAACTCTCCTGCTATGCCCTTTCCCCTCTACCCCTAACCTCTCTCCCTCTCTCTCCATCTCTGCTCCCTACCTCTCTCCCTCCTTGCGCACCTCTACCCCCTACGTCTTTCCCTTTCTCCTCCTCTACTGCCTACCTCTCCCACTCTCGCCTTGACCCCCCCTAAAATCCCTACCTCTCCTTCTCTCTCCTTGCTCTCCTCCTCCCCCTCTAACCTCCACCATCTTCCCACTCTCCTGCCTCCTCTTGCTCTCCCCACTGCCCTCTCCCGTCTCCCTCTTTCCCTCTCTCCCTCTCTCAGAACCACAGGTGTAAGCATACCTGCGGGAACGTCATTGGCCATCTCTGCTTCTGTTCGTTCAACTCCTCCCTCCAACCGGAGAAGTCAAGTTCCACACTTTGTCGTCGAAGCAGAGTGTTCAAAAGCCCCAAGGCGGGTTTCACATCCGCACATAGAGACACGTGGGGCTGCTTGTTTTTGCCAATTTCTGCAGGATCAATGTCAATGTGGACGATGCTTGCTCGACTCGCAAAAGCCTGCAGACGAATAAAGAAACAATCAAGAAAATCAATCACTCTGCAAAAAGTTGCCAAAACACTTAATTCCAAAGACAATCTTTAGGAGTGGGAGATCTCACGGCTGATTTTGAAGGAAAAGACGAGAAATCGAATACTTTAAAACACATATCCAAAGAGCCCTATCCACCAGTTTCTCACCTCCAACTTTCCGGTCACACGATCGTCGAATCGAACACCAAACGCAAGCAGCAAATCACACGAATCGATGGCATAGTTTGCGTAAACGGTTCCATGCATTCCCAACATGTGAAGGGCGAGATCCTCCGTTTGGTCATACACTCCCAATCCCATCAAAGTGGATGCCACTGGAATTTTTGTTGATTCTACAAAAGCTCTCAACTCTTCCGCCGCTTGCAAACAGCCGCCCCCCAAATATACAACTGGCTTTTTTGCTCCTTGCAAAAGTCGAATAACTTGCTCAACTTGGTCTTTCTGAGGGGGAGGGGGCATTCTCTGGAGGTAGCCCTGAAGCTTCATCGGCTGCGCCCAATCAGGGACTGCCATCTGTTGCTGAATATCCTTCGGCACGTCGATAAGGACAGGTCCGGGTCTTCCGGAAGCAGCCAGGAAGAAAGCTTCACGAACTGCAATGAAGGAGGAAAAATAAGGTGTACTTTAGAGAAAAAGCGAGCATAACGTTGTTGTGTGTACGAGAGAGGTGGGAGAGAGAGAGAGAGAGAGAGAGAGAGAGAGAGAGACGTAGCCCACACCTATGCGCGGAATGTCGTCAATGTCCATGACGAGATAATTGTGTTTTGTAATCGACCGAGTGACCTCCACAATGGGAGTTTCCTGGAAGGCGTCCGTCCCGATCACTGTCCTGGGCACCTGTCCAGTTATGGCTACCAACGGAACGGAGTCAAGGAGCGCGTCAGCCAGCCCGGTGACCAGGTTCGTTGCACCTGGACCTGAAGTGGCAATGCACACTCCCACCCTTCCAGAAGCTTTGGCATAGCCCTCGGCGGCAAAAATCTCTCCCTGCTCGTGGCGGCAGAGAATGTTGCGGATGGCTTTCGAGCGCGTAAGGGCCTGAACTAAAAAAAAACAAGAAATGGGGTAAGGTGAAGGTATATGGTGAAAATGAGTACTAAAAAGGTTACGAGGAAGGGAGTTAGGATGGAAGCAAGGAGCGATAGCTCAGCCAGTTAGCACCTCTGAACTGGCAGCAGTGATTGATAACAATGGCATTTTCCAGTTTCATGTTCAATTATAAATTAAGACAATCAATTGGAAAAGGCAGAATTCACTATTTCTAAGCGTTCACGCATCACGCGGGACCGAGCACTCTCCCCATCAACCAAGGTCCGTTGATAGCTGTAAACTACACACCCTCACTCCTCTGACACTTCTCTAGCTCACATCCTCTCGCCTCTCCAGCGTCTTCTTTCTCACTCTCGTCCCTCTCCCTTTTCTCCCCTCCCCCTTCCATCTCTCCCTTCTCACCCCTTCTCCCCCATCCCGTCTCCTCCCCCATCCCCTCTCCTCCCCTCTCCTCTCCTCCCCATTCTCTCCCACCCCCCCCTCTCACTCTGCCCCCTCCCCTCTCCTCCCCCCTTCACTCCCCTCTCCCCACTCCTCTGCCCTCTCACCTCCCTTCCCCTCTGCACTTCCCACTCCCTCTCCCCACTCCTTTCCCCACTCCTCTGCCCCTCTCCATTCTCCAACCCAAAGCACACCAGACCGCAAACCAGCCACCGAACCCAAACAAATTCAAACCCACAAACCAGCCCACGACGCAAACCACACAATTACCCGCACAGCCCGAAACCCCACCAGCCCGCCGCTCCCCCATAGCCCGACCCTCTCATTCCCGCAGTTCCCACCTGGTGAATTTCCATGGAGGCCCCCCCCGGGTACGCGAACACGGTCCTCACTCCCTCCCTCTCCAGCGCCTCCACGAGGATATCGCAGCCCTTGCGGGGCTCGTCCGCCCCAAACCGCGAAACGAACTCCCTGGGAGTCGGCGCCACCAGGGACTTCCCGCTGCTGACACGTGGCGTGGTCAGATCCTGCTGGGTGTCCAGCTCGGGTGACCGGAGGGCGACACCTGTCGTCGCGGAGCCGAAGGAGGAGGGGGTCTCCACGGAGGGCGGGAGCTCCGAGCGGGCGGCGATTGCCACGTGGCGCTTGCTGCGGAGGGCATGGAGGGAAGGGGGAGCGGCTCTCTGCTTCAGTTCCGTTGAACTGCTTCCGACGGAGAAATTCGCGGAAGAAAGGTCTTCCGGGAGGGAGGAGGGGGCGAAGGGCTTCAGGAGGGCATGGCCCAACGCAGCCATGGCTGCCAGCAGTTCTCCTTCCCAGAGAGAGCGAGAGAGAGGGAGGGAGAGTGAGGTAAGGAGAGTGAGGGTGGGAGGCGAACCCTAAAAACGTCGGGCCGCCTTTCTGTCTTGACACGTGCGGCACGTGCCTTCGCCTGCTGTGATTCGTTGAAGATAAATCCAAACATTTGTGTTTCTGGGTGCCACGTAGGAATTTGTTTGGTGACGTGGTGTAATTTTACTGGGCGAAGTAAATCAAGCTCAATTTCGGCCGTTCGAAACATGTGCAATTTCTGATCGGACGGTCATAATCAAAAGATTGAAACGCCATTTTTGGTTCCCACCCTGTATACGGAAAGGTTTTTTTTCTTTCGACCGCTGCCCGGTCTGAACCCTGCGAGACTCCGCCTTCCCATTCGTCCAAATCCGCGAAGGGCTGCCAGTTCACACAAAACGCCAAAACGCGTTCGTCACGCGACTCTCTGGAGAGAAGAGCCGTCGACTGCACGTGCAAAGATGGATCCAACGGTCAGAAAGTGGACTCGACACGATACATTGCGATATATCGACACTATGGGACGAAAGGAAGATATTTCGCATGCGTGATGAGATTCGAATCTTTCCGTTTCTTTGTGGCCAGTTTTGCAGTTACACGTACCGTTACGATGAACAAGCTGCACAGAATCGCGTGAAACTGGAACTCAACAATACGATAAAATATAGTCTACAAATAAATGTGTAGAGAAAAACGGAGCTCTATTTTGACCAAAAGTTTGCAACCATCTGACGTCTCAGTTCCAGTTTGTAGTTTTTTCGGTTTCTTTCGTCCGGTTTTCTACCCATGCCCTCCCATCTGCTCTCGTCTCCTCTCCGACGAGAGGGATGGGAGGATTGCAGGGCGCCATAGCTTGCAAGGTTTAGGGTTGAGGGCGGCCATGGCGGGCGACCCCTGGGCGGAGGACTTAGAGCTCGCGGGGCGGTGGTCACGTGACGTGGGGCCACATGTCGTGCTCGGAGTGGACGGGGGGGCCACCTCCACCGTCTGCGTGGCCATGGCGGCCGAGGGGGAGAGGGAGAGGGGGGGGGAGGCGGGGAGGGAGGGGGAGTGGGAGAGGGAGGGAGGCGGATATGGAGGGAGGCTCCTGGGGAGGGGGGAGGCTGGCTGCTCCAACCGGAACAGTGTGGGAGGTGGGCCTGAAACCGCAATTGCCTTGAACATTTGAGGGCCTGAATTAGTCTTGGTTCTCATTTTTGTAATTTGATGCACTGACCCCGAAAAAAATCCTAAACCTTTTGCATCGTACCTTGTGCATTATGGCAGAATGAGATCCGAGCATTCTGGAGCTCTTTGCAAAATGATTTTCATAAGTCAGATGAAAATGCATGTTGGGATATTAGTGGCGTTAGTTTGATACTAAGGAAACTCAGTTTAAAATGTAAGGAAACGTTTACATTACTAGTTTCAGGGTTCCTCCCCACGCCTCTTCCCCCCCCTCCCCTTGGTTATCTCTGTCCCTGAAACCCCAAGCACCGGGCCAAAACCTCACAGGTCTAAACTTGAAATATTTAAGACACTTCAACTGCTTAATTTGCGCTACATTTGAGCAGAATCGAGCGCCCGGCTCGCGTTGGAGGAAGCCATGGCTGCCGCCCTCAAGGCGGGGAATCTTCCGCGAGCTGCGGTCCGTGCGGTGTGTCTCGGATTAGCAGGAGTGGATCGCCCGGGAGACGTGACACTTGTCACGGACTGGATGAGGTATCATAGCACGAGAAACCAGCTCTTTCCTTTTGTTGTCTGAACTACTGAACTACTGAACTATTACACGTGAAGCCATTTTTAACCTTACAATGCAAATAAACAGACTAGCAAGCAACAGCAAACATTCGAGTGACGATGTTTAAAAATGAACGTTAAAAATATATGAAACAATGTTTAAAATGGCGCAGTAAGGGAAAGAATTGAGTGAATTGTGAACCTGTCTCAGTTGTAAACGGTTTCATCCACACCCTTCTTTCAGAGATGTGTTCGCGCACGGCCCAGAGTTACATGTGCACAACGATGCAGTTGCGGCTCTAGCCAGCGGAACGCTCGGTTCCCTGTGCGGCGCAGTTCTCATTGCGGGCACAGGCTGCATTGCATATGGAATAAATTCTGAGGGCCGGGAGGCGAGGGCTTCAGGGGGAGGGCCAGTATTGGGGGACAGGGGAAGGTGAGCACAACCTGCTCCATTCGTATTGATCTCACATCATTAAACGCATTGTTTTTTTTTTACCAATTAAAAATTTAGCTTACACGTCTGAAATGCATGCGTGTATGTAGGTACATTCATGGGTTATTTGAATTTCTAGTTTATGATAGGCGGAGTGGAGATGGGCATGGCTGATATGTGTGCTTTAGGAGGGGAGGGTGAGAGTGGGTCAGCGGATATGCAATTGCAACAGAGGCATTGTCAGCGGTGATGCGTTCCGATGATGGGAGAGGCCCTCCAACGGCGCTACATGATGCAGTTCTGCGGCAGTTGGGGCTCACATCAGCTCAAGAGCTTATTGGGTATGTTGCACAGGTTATCATAACGTAAAAGGTCTTATACGGCATCAGAGTTTCTTGGCTGAACCACCATCTATACATTACAAATGAACTGTCAAAGCTGCACACATCTTTTGTTGGGAGAGAGATGTAAGCTGGACGACTTTTGGGGTGTTTGCAGATGGGCCTATAGAGATGCCCATTGGGCTCGAATAGCTGCCCTCACTCGGGCAGTCAAAACATGCGCT
Source organism: Zygnema circumcarinatum (assembly GCA_037447605.1). Taxonomy (NCBI): domain Eukaryota; kingdom Viridiplantae; phylum Streptophyta; class Zygnematophyceae; order Zygnematales; family Zygnemataceae; genus Zygnema; species Zygnema circumcarinatum. The sequence goes on from CM074815.1 coordinate 2,528,015, forward strand.
GCTGAAGGAGATGCCGAATCTCTTCGCATTCTGAATGAAGCTGCATGTGAACTCGCCCTCAGCGTGACAGCTGTCGCACGAACTCTACAACTAGCAGGAGCAGGTAATCTGGTTTATTTACAACAGCTTTAGATCGCATATCGCATATGTAGAAACCAGGAAGTAATTGTAGCCGTACGATTGTGGAGGTTATGTTGTTCTGAAATTAGGGTTAGGACGCAGATGGTATGCAGACCTTTCCGCTTGTACTGGTGGGGGGAGTGTTGGAGCCATATGCCGGATTTGACTTTACGGAGGGGCTCCTAGCAGAGCTGTCGAAGTTACTACCGCAGGCGCAGCCGCTTAAACCTAAGGTAACCTCTGCCCCACTCTCTCTCCCTCTCCCCTTCCCCCCTCCCTTCGTTCCCTCTTTCCACCCCCCCCACCCCCCTCCCTCACACTATCTCTCACTATCTCTCTCTCTCCTCCCTCTTCCCACCCCCCCACCCCCCTCCCTCTCTCTATCTCTCACTATCTCTCTCTCTCTCCTCCTCCCTCTTCCCACCACCCCCAACCCCCCTCCCACTCTCTATCTCTCACTATCTCTCTCTCTCCCTCCTCCCTCTTCCCACCCCCCCTCCCCCTCCCTCTCTCTACCTCTCACTATCTCTCTCTCTCTCCTCTTCCCACCCTCTCTTTCTGCCCTAATTTTGGCATGTCTCGACTCACGCATGCAGGTAGAGCCCGCTGTGGGCGCAGCCTTGCTGGCACGGGCAGCATATGAAAGGACCCATTTTGGGAAGAGATGAACGTGACGAATCGACCTTAAACCCTAAAAACCCTGAACACGGAACCCTTATCACTGAATCCCGAAAATTGAGTCTTTGGAAGTTTAGCCTCCCTCAGACCGATATCGGAGGGTTCCGTTAACTCCACCGTCTTCCAGTTCTCACGCCGTCCCCAGAATCCGTAAAACTCAAAAACCGGGAAAATTTTAAACTAGGGAACTTTTCTCTCTCACTTTGTCCCTCTCTCTCCCTCTCCCTCTCTCTCCCCCTCGTCCAATTTTCAACGAGGAACTGCTTTTGCACTTCTCGAATTCATTCTTTTGTTATTTCTATCATTATGATTGAAGGACCAAAACAGGAATATAGGCCTTCAAATTCATTGTGCTTCTTGAAAATAATAAAATGGCAGGTATCTTTTGTCTTTTTAATTGTAATCTTCCATTTATTTTTTTTACCTTTTGTTTATGCGTTGTTCTATGTTTGAAATGTGACGCAATCCTGTCAACCTCGCCATGTCTCCATGAGCAATGCAGTTATGCTCGCTGTTCGGTAGTGCTAAAATTGCAGAAGGTGACTTGACTTTATTGTGGTGAAGCATTTGAATAACAAGAATGTTTTCTTCATCGAGGTTCCCCATTGCTTTTACCGTAAAGTTAAAGTTCCAGGTACAGTACGGTGCGTTGTACGAATTGTACGGGTGTCCGGTCCTTGCGCTGGTCCATGCACGCGCATGCAAGTGACACCTCTCTCCTGCAACAGCAAGCAGCTACGGCAGATTATCTAAGACGAGAATCCACAAGATATCTAAGAATGAATTGGAAGCTTCTGCATGCATGCATAGAAGTTTGTGGGAATTCGTTGAACCGGACAGAGCATCGATTACTATAAGTAGGGACGCCGGTCATTTGGAGGCCAGGGAGCAAAGGAGAAGTAGAGAAGTAGGAAACAGAAGCAGGTTGACGAGAATTGTTTCAGTAAGGTAAGTAATAAATTGATTCAATACAATATGGCCTTCGTTTGAAATTATCTAGAGAGAGAGAGAGTCTCAGTGGAGTGAGTCTCCATGGTTTGAGCGCTTGTTCTAAGAGTCAGTCTTGCATGAATCTGCGTTGCAGCTTTCGAGTGTGTAACGATGTCGGGCAATAAAGAGAGCGGCGGAAAAACGTTCATGACTCCCTCGGACGCTTCAAGGATTCAGTCCGCGGAAGCAAGGAGCCATGGCGGCTCGGTGTCTTCAGACTCCTTTGCTGCCCGAGCGCAGTCTGCAGGCGCGACAAACGTGAATACCGGAAATGTCCCCCCTCCAAAGGGAAAGTAAAAGTGAGTTTAATTTCTCGATATGTTTTACTCAAATTAACGTTTAGAATAGTTTGACTTGCTTCCAGATTTTCGTTGTTGAAGGATGATGTTGTCTCTTACATACTGTGTCGCTCCACCTGTTTTCTGATAGCGTATGGATGTAATTGATATAGATTTTCGACGCTTATCTCTTCTCTGCCTCATTTCTCAAATGTTTCATTTGAAATTTACTGCTGATTAGACTTGTTTCATGCAGTGTGCCGCTGGCGATGTGCGGCCCTGGAGGAGAGGGATGCTGTTGCCGGTACCTGATCCGTACGACTGACCATCAGCATGTACATGTACAGAAGTTTGATGACGACTCAGTTTTCGTTTAGTTCCGGAGACTGGAGCTGTGTGTAAATACAGACCTCGGGGAAAGTTGGAATCCTGTCGACAAGCAAACTAAGTGGTTGATTGAGATGAAGTGAAGTGATGGATGTTGATGTTGATGTTAGATGTTGATTTGTTGTAACAATGATTGGTTGATGATTATTTTCATGCAGAGATGTTTCCTTTTTAAAGTAAACAAGAGAAGCTTCCTTTTAAAAGTGAACAAGAGAAGCTTCCTTTTTTAAAGTGAACAAAAGAAGCTTCCTTTTTTAAAGTAAAGAAGAGAAGCTTCCTTTTGTAAAGTAAACAAGAGAAGCTTCCTTTTTTAAGTAAACAAGAGAAGCTTCCTTTTTAAAAGTAAACAAGAGAAGCTTTCTTTCTTAAAAAACAAGAGAAGTTTCCTTAGTAATCAAGAGAAGCTTCCTTTTTGAAGTAAACAATATTCAATAGTTTCAACATAGAATTAGCAGCACAGCACCAGTTTCTGACAAAGCCAAGATCACAAGAAAATGTTTGAGCTCAACGACATCCAAAGAAAGGTCGCCCTTCTCTTAATATTCAAATGTGTCAACAAAGCCATAAGAGGTTCATGACCCCTATGTGCGAACGAGGAAACTTGAACAAAGGCTAAATAAAAACTGTAAAATCCACAAAATCTGCAAAATAGTATAACATAAAGCAACATATCTCCTGCACTACTTCTAGCTTTTGTTGATATATTTGCGCGAACAAAGTATCCTCAACAAAAGATAGAGCCGTGCCACGTGACAAAAAACGACGGTCGAGCGATGGTCCATCAGACTCCCCTCTCAAACAAGAGGCAACTCGGCAATAACGGGGGCTCCCGCTTCTCTGCATTAAGGCCTGCAAGTGCAAGAGTAAATATTAGTTAGTAAAGAATATTTTGATAGACATTAGACTGCGCCTCTCTATACTTCCTTCCTCCTCGTCTCTCCCTCCCGCTCTCTCGTCTCCCTCCCTCTCCCTCCCCCCTTTCTCATTCTCACTCTCACTTCCCCATCTATCCGCTCTCTCCCACGCTCTCTCTGTACCCACACCAACCGTGCGAGATTCTAAGCACACCATCGGCAAACAATCTAATACTTGCCCTCTGCATTTATAGAGTCCATCATTCAGGAGCAGTTCAAAGGCAGGCACTCACTTCCAATATGGGCAGTTGATGCTTCTGAACCGATTGTTGTAGCACTTGTTCATGCAAGTCTCGTAGTTGTTCGGCCATGACTTGGGAGTCCTCTGCTTCACGGGCGTCTCACCCGTCTGCGTGGTCGCAGCATCCGAACACGCGACCTGACAATTGACGAAGTTCTTATAACACCTATTTGGCGGCGCCTCGGGCCACGGAAACGGGCACGGGCTCGAACAGCTCTTGCTACAACCTTTACAGGGAGGGAGACCGGCACGTTTTTTGCAGCAATCGGCGCACGTCGGACAGCGTCCGGCCGTGGCGGAAGAACAGATCCCGGGACAGCCCCCGCAGTTAAGGGCACAAAGCGATTGGAAGTTGATGCCGTACCAACAGTAGTATTCCTTCGGGGCTCTGTCACAGTCACAGGAGGCGGATGTCATGGTGACGTTGGGGCAGGGGACCTGAAGGAGCTGCCCGGGGACAAGGGTCACCTCCTGGACGACCTTTCCAGGGAAGTTTACAGCGGCGATTTCGGAGGGAGAAGTGATGCAGCGGCGGGAGAGGCGGACGGGGATGGCGCTAAGGGTGTCTGATGGGAGGACGACGTACGGAATGGTGGAGGATGGCCTGCCGACAGGCCTTAGGACGGCGGGAGGGAAGGTGGGAGGAGAGGAGGGAGGAGGTGAAAGGACGGCCGGCGTTGGGACGGGAGGAGGGAAGGGTGGAGGTGAGGAGGGAGGGGAAGAGGGAGGGGGTCCTAAGGGAGGAGACGTGGGAGGTACGGAAAGGGAAAGCGAAAGCCCATCCAGGAAAGCCTCGTCATATGGATCGTCAATGGGGTCAGCTGGCGTAGTGGTAAAGGTGGGAGAGGGCGCAGCAGGGGGGGGAACAGGGAAGGGCAGAGGGGTAGAGGGAAAAGTGGGAGGGGCAGCAAATGAGGGAGGAGAAGGTGCAGGAGGAGAGGGTGGGGGTGGGGAAGGGGAAGGGGGAGAAGGAGAGGGTGGGGGAGGGGAGCTTAGGGATTTCTTGCGCAGGCAAATAACCTGTCCGCTCTGCAGATATGGCGGTTGGCACTGCCAGAAGAACCACACAATAGTCAATTGGTTAGGAGAGCATATGAGGTAGGCAGCTCCCTTCTTATATTTGTTAAATACAAGAAACATGATGATGATGATGATGATGATTTGTATGATCTTAATTAAGATCATACAAATCTGAAACCATATCTAAAATTCTTACAATAGGTGCCGACGAATGAGCATTTGAATTTCTGCCTTTTCGAGGATTCTGGCTGTGTAGAGGGTTCCATACCTGAAGCCCGGGATTGAGTGCGAAGAAGTCGAAGGGGCTGATTCCGTTGTCAAGCCAAATGCGAGGACACGTGTCATTCTGGTTGACGATGTACGACTCCTCGCAGTCCGCCGTAACACGCTCAAGTTTGACCCTCCCGCCGGTGCTGAGAATCACACCTGAGATGCCCAGAAAGAGAAAATTATGATAAACAAACACTTAAATATAAACCTTCACAGTGAAAAAATAAAGAAAGGGAGGGAGGAAGCATGCGAAGAGGTAGAAGAACAAAACGAGAATTAGAGGAGGGAATGTCATTGAGGAGAGCGGCTGCCTTGAACTCACGGGGTGGGAGGACAGCAAAGCAATTGAGGTTGGGGTTGAGTGGTGCCAAATCTCCGGGGCTCATATTGTACGCTGCTTCGATCGACTGCAGATATAATAAAGCACGCAAAGAAATAAATGTAAGTGTCCAAAACTGAGCTCGATCCCTCTCCCAGCCTCCCGCTCCCCCATCCTTCCACTCTCTCCATCTCGTCAGAGCAGGAGGGGAGTGGCCTTTCCCACCTCGCACGTGTCGCCAGGCTTGACGATGTGCGTCGTGTCACTGCTGCACGTGATGAACCCTTCCGAATTGAACCCCGTGAATCGGCCCTGCAGGATCGGGTACAGCAACCGATGTCAATTCCAATCTC
>CM074815.1:2533684-2544634 GCA_037447605.1 Zygnema circumcarinatum
CTCAACGGACAGTGTTAAGCTCGCCCTTGTTCAAACTTTACAGAACGAGCCAGCATGCATGCACCGCGAACTTCTCTTATCTCTCTTCCATAGCATTCATTTCTCAGTCTTCCTTTGAACTATGCATGCATGTGTATGCATGCATGCAGGCCGCACGGCGGCGCGCGGCCACGTACGTCCTTGGCGTCCATGACGCGCGTGATGACGCCCGTCGCCCGCCAGTCGACGGCGCCCTTCGCCGCGGTGATGTCGTACGCGTGGTACAGCGACGAGGCGGGCGCGTCCTGGAGCCGCCGCGCCGCCTCCGGGGACTGCAGGAACTCGCGGAAGCTCAAATAGTCCCTCTCCCCAACCCCGCCGCTTGCAGCCATCGCCCCGCAACCAAAACTGATGCTCAGTAGAAGAAAAGCGACCTTGAGAGTCGCCATGGCTGAAAGAAAATCCGGCACCTCAAACGAATATGATAGATCACCCTCTTTCTCTCTTTCTCTCTCCCTCTCTCTCTCTTCCCCCTTCTCCCACCACTCCTCCCCGTCGAGTAGAGGCGGCGGCCGCTGCTTGCTTGCAGAGAGGCGGCTGGCGGGCTCTTATAAGCGCCGCCGGGGCGCTCGGCCGTGTCGGTGGGTCGGCGCGGGCGTGCGGGTAGCAGCTCTGTTTTGTCGTTTTGCTAATGAGAATAGTCATTTCCTTGGAAAAACGAATGGTCGCTGGAGGGTGCACTCGGGGGAGGGCGATTCGGGCGGGGGCGAACGAGAATTGTCGTTTGTACGAAAGGAGGCACGTCGCGCTCCGTGACTGGTTGTGCTGGTGGATTTCGCCGTGCCGTTCCTGCTTCTACTCAATAGGACAAAGTTGACTTCTGTCGGACTAATTTGTCGTTTTCCAGACAATTTGCTGGATCGTGAGTTCGTGACAAAGATTGAAGCTCTGGCGTCTCATTTGCGTGACGTGGCACCGTCTGAGAACTGCCGTACTGATTCATGTAATCAACGGCATGCCGCACGGCGCTTGGACTGTGCGCCAAGCGAGATCTGCTGCCAACTGCCTGCGTGCTGTGAACTGCACTAGCGATTCCTTGTGGCCGTTCACTGTTCATGGTTCCAACTGTGAACGCGACGGAGAACGGCCTTCAGAGAAACGGTTGGGGTTCTGGGCTGTTTGGCGTACGGTTGGGATTGTACACATGTACGGACTTATTGTACGGAATAAACTTGCCTTCGCGGCTGCTTCGAGGGAGGGTTTGAAGCGTTGTGGAGCCTCGGCGTAGCTTTCCGCTCATACCTTTTTTCTTTTGTCCTTAGGTCCTTTGTGACCATTTCCTCGTGGTTCCCCATGCTGATTTTGTCCATGTACATTTGATGGCATCGCCATAGTGAGATCAATGCCACATCCTTTATCTTCTTCATGCTCTTCGAACATTTTGGCATTTTTGTGCTGATTTGTTCCATGTACATTTGATGACATCATCGCCATCGTGATATCAATGCCACATCCCCTCCCCCCCTTCGCTTGTTGTACATGGACACGATGCTTTTCACGATTGGCGATTGCCTTTGCACGATGGCGTGCAAAGGCCACGGCCACGGCCTTCGCTGCTGCTTCTAGGGCTGCGTTGTTGTGCCTAGGCGTAGTTTTTCGCTCCTAGCTTCGTTTTATTGTGTTTCGGTCCTTTGTGACCAATCCTTCGTGGTTCCACATTTTGCCTTGGTCCATGTACATTTGATGGCCTTGCCATTTCGAGTTCAATGAAAGTTTGTCCCCCTCATGCTGAAGGGCAACGGAAATACGCTGTCGATAAAAAGTAGCCAAGATCGTCGGAGGAGGGCTTTTGGGGCCGCGCATCTCGAAGGAGCGATGGGCGCACAGGCGAAGAAAGGTATCCAAACGGGTGTCGAGGCAACCAAAAATCTCAATAGCCATCGGAACAAACTCGTCGGCCGCGTCACGGTGGGCATGTGCGCGCTCCTTGCAGAGGGCCTTTGACGGCCTCGCCATCGTGAGATCAATGCCACACCTTTTCAAAATTTTCCTTGTGTTTTCACGATGATTTCATCCACACACGCATGCGCGTTATTCACGCACAAAAAAGTGATACCGAACGGACCAATTGCAGGTCCGCTTGGAGGAGGCTTCCGTAATATTCCTTCGGCAAACCGTATGCCGTGCGTTGACGTGGCGGTTGCTGATTGGCTGATTTCCACGCGCCGTCGAGCAATTTGTTGACAAAAAACGAGAATTGTACGGTACATTTTTGTCGTGTACGGTACTGTACTGTACACAAATTATCAAGGCACTACCGTACATATTATTGTACTGTAGGCTCAAATTTCCAGCTCCTGTCCTCTACTAGGCCGTACAACAGTCAATCTTGCAACAACCAATGCGTTGCAGCCACGTAGGCCACGCGTTTGTCAATTTGCAAGTTTGAATTGTTTTTTAGAGCCGTACGGTCTAATTATGTTTCTACGTCCGTACGAAGGATAAGGCGCTGAGTCACCGCATCACATCTCTGACACGATTTTGCAAAAATCGACGTCAACTTTGTCCGGCTCCACGTCGGACCACAAATTTTCCTTTCAAATTTGAAGACCGCTTATTTTCCCGCAATATGGGCAGAAAATAATTCACAGCCGTCAATCACAGATGAGGAAATCGCTCGGGCCACGTCTAGAAACTTTCAATGGACGTAGGAAAAGGTTTTTGAGGAGGGCGACACTGGAATGTAAGAGAAATTCAGACCGTCCGATTTGGAAAAGTATCCCATTTCTGAACCCTAGTACTTCTCGATACGGCCGTACAGGTCCGTAGGATTGAAGGGACCGCACGTGCGACATGTTTGAGCGCTGATTGGCTGGCGGGTGCCACGTCATCTGAAGGATCTATCTGTATGGAGGACTCGCCGTAGGGTAGGTCTTGGGAGGGGGAGAGAGTGACTCGAGTGAGAGGGAGAGGGAGAGAGCGGGAGAGGGGAGGTCGGAGGGAGAGGGAGAAGGAGAGGGCAGGGAGAGGCGAGGGGAAGGTAGGAGGGCTCACGTGGCACAATGTCGACAGTCGATTGGCGGAGAATGGCCGCGGCGAGCCTCTGTGTTGCCATGGCGGTCCTGGTACGGCTGCCGCTTATCCCTTCCTGCACTCTCGCCCGCAATACTCTCTCCCTTTTCTTTCTTTTTCCCTCTTTTACCTTCTCCCTCCCTCCCTCCCTCCCTACCTCCCTCCCTCATCTCTCCCTCGTCTCTCCCTCTCGAGCAGGCAACAACGCACACGGCGAGCGCCTCGTCCTCCCTTCCAAGCATAGAATGGCGCCGCCCGTCAGATCTCACAACGGATTTTTTCGCACGGAATACGAAGCCCGTTCTGCTGCTGGTGCACAAAACCTGGTGCGCTTCAAGGCCGCTCAAAATGGGTCGGAGCGTTTTTAGGGTTCGGGCTGAGGGTCGAGCCTTCTTGGTTTGAAGGTTTTGGACGCGTTCTTTATATGGTGCATGTACTTCAAGCTCGTGGGAGATGTAGGGTTGTGGGTCTTTCGGCTTTCGCAGTAATAGGGTTTGTACATTTGTGGATTTCTGGATTGTAGGGTTTCCTTTGTCACGGTTTTTATGGTGTTTAGGGTTATGAAGATTAGGGTTCCTTATGGGGTCTCTAGCGGGGGGGTTGTATGGCAGGTGTGGATCGTGTGCTCGGCTGTGGGATGAGCTGAGTAGAGGGCAGAAGGAGGGGGGGGAGGAGCTTTTGAAGCTTGCGAATGACTTTGTTATGGTAAGAGCTCCGAATCTCCCTCTCTCTCTCTCTCTTATTTCTCATTTTTGTTTCTCTCCCACTCTCCTCTCCATTCTCTCGCCCACCTACCTACCTAACGGCCCCCGCACTCCCTTTTTTCCCATTCTCCCTTCTTTCTGTCTCGGGTTCGCTTCTCTCTTTCTCCCATTCCTCCTCTCATGCAAAGCAGGCGAGTGAGTTTCATGACGTACCTCTACGGTTAGAGTAGGGCGAAAGGTTAAGTAAACATTCGTCATCATGACTGGCGTTGACTCAGTACGTAGTGACTGATGCAGGTCAACGCTGCAGATGCAGACGAACCAACGGATGTGAGTAGCATCTCCCCCCCTTCCATCCTTTCTCTCAGCTCTCTTCCTCTCCCTCTACTCACATAGAAGCAGGCCGGGAGAGGGAGGCGTGAATATGACAGTTTAGGAGAATGGCGTTTGCCTTATTCTCTTGGGAGAGTTTTCTGACGTGTGCAGGGTGCATATGCTCCCGATGGTGGCTACATTCCGCGAATCGTATTTCTGACTCCTAACGGAACGGTAGGATAGAACCCCCCCCCCCCTCCCTTCTCTTTTTGATCGTTCGCAGTCTTTGTTGATGCCTGCTCTCTTCTGATTGTCTCTCTCTTTTCCTCGCCTCTCTCCCTCTCTCCCCCTCTCTCTGCATTCATCTTTCCCCCTTCCCTCTCTTCCTGACTCTCCCCCTCCCTCCCTGTCTCCCGTGTGTAAGCAGGTCCAACCGGGCATCAAGTGTTCGTTAAATCCCACTCCATCGTACCAATATTTTTATTCCACTATTGAGCAGGTTCGCTCCCTCTTCGCCCTTTGTTTAGAGCCCTTCCTTTCTTTCCTTATTTCAGTCATTTTTGAACATTGTCCCTGCCTTTTTGGCGAACGTTTTTATCCAACCTCCGGTCATTACCAAAGCCACATTCGCTTTATAGAATTGTAGGTTCAATCTTTGAACTAATTTGTATCCTTTTTTTAACTCAATTTGCAGGTAACAAAAAGCATGGAGATAGCACGGGCAACGTTAACGGAAGAGCATGGAACGGGGAAAGGAGATGGAGGAGAGAAGATTCAAAGATTTTGAAACTGGCCCAATTTTGAAACTGGCCCAATTTTGAAAATGTCCCAATTTTGGAAAGTTGTCCCAATTTTTGTGTTCGGATTCAGGAGCGTAGAAAACATGTCGACTCAATGGGAGGGCCCGAAGAAGGGTGAGAAGAGCGGCAAGTGAGTGAACGAAAAGTTTCGTTTTTTGATAGGAAGTGGTTTTTATTTTTGACGGCAGGTTTTTTTTAATGGGGGCGGGGCAGTTTTGTAGTTGGCGCTTGCAAGTGTGAATATGCAGAGGAGAAGTTTTGTGTGTGTGTGTGTAAAAGAGAGAGTGAGAGAGACTGAGAGGAGAGAGCGAAAGAGATGGGGAGAGAAACAGATGTAGTAAAGGGGAGTTATGTAGAGAGAGAGAGAGTCGGCAAGAGAGGGTGAACGGGAGGGAACGCGAGAGAGACATGAAAAGAGTTGGAGATAGAGAGTGAGATACGGAGAGAGTGAGAAAGAGAGAGAGAGAGTGTGTGAGAAAGAGAGTGATCCAACGATCAAAGGTGATTGTTCGTTTTTGACTGTGTAGCGTACATACTAGAATGTGGAACTGGGGATAATTTAGTATTTACTTTTGATGACCGGAAAACTTTTGATGTAGTGTTTCGAAAAGAGAATATTCAGGTTTTTGTTCATCGATTTTGTTTTATTTTGCCCGGTTCTATTTGTTTTGGTTTATCTTAAGGTGTTCTCTGGCAATTCTTTTTAAAAATGTTTCAAAAAGTTTAAAAGTTGTTTAACTGGTTTTGTAAAACTTAGTCGAACTAAAAACGCTTTTCTTGGCAGTGTCACACTTTCAAAATCGAAGGACATCGAATAAATTGACATTTGCCTGCATTGAATTAAAAATAATTACAATTTTGGCCCTCCAAAGGCCAAAAGTGACAGCCGTCATAAAGTCTGCGCCGAGTTCGCCTCACGTCGCCGCCGACAGCCACACGTCAAGCCCGAGCCGCCACGTGGCAGTCGTTGAGTCGACGACAGCTGCCACGTAATCCTCCACGAGAGCCTCGGCGGACGCCACGTGGCCGAAGGACTCCTTTCATCTTGCGACCACGTGGCACACTCCGCATTCGCCACTGCAGCCACGTGTCCTTCCGAGCGCCCTCCCCTGTTGCTGCCACGTGTCAGATTTCAGGAAAATGCACGTGGAGCTCTCTGATTGGCTCCTAGCGGGCGCTGTCGCAGCGGCCATCGGGTTGCTGACACGTGTCGTGCTGCGGCGAATGGCGGGAAAGCTCGACGCGGCGGCAGCGGGTGAGGCCCGTCCCTGAACCCTAGAACTGAAGGGGGGGGAGGGGGGGAGGGGAAGGAAACACTCTCTCCCCATCTCTCTTTCCTCTCCCTCTCTTCCTCTTTCGCTCCCTTGAAATTTTTACCTTTGCCCTCTCTCACACCCTCTCCTTCGCTCCACTTCCTCCTCCCTCGCCTTCCACCCTCTCTGCCTCTCCCACTCTCCCCTTCCCCTTTCTCCTTCTCCCTTGCTTCCTCTCCCCCCCTCCTTTCCCTCTCCCTCTCCCTCCCTCTTTGCTCTCTCACTCTCCTTCTGTCCTTCTCCGCATTTCCTCTCCCCCGCCTCCTCCCTCTCACACTCTCTCCCTGTTTTTCCAATTCCCATCTCCCCTCTCCCTGCCCCGTTCCCTATTGTCACATCTCTCCCTCTGCTTTCAGGGGCCGCCTCATCAATAAACTCTACATATTAATAAAAAAAGCTCTACTTTTTCTCATTTTTCCTGCCGTTTCCGCCTAGATGCAGGTCAAATGATGCGTGTCCCGTTCCATGTTCGCCTCCATTCCTTTATTCTCAAATATGGTGCTTTATTTCTTCAACAGCGAGATGGTACAATTCTACGAACCGGGTTCCTCGGCGCCATGGCCAGAGACCCCCGTCCTTCCAACGAAAGCTTCACCAAATTTGAGACTGCGACGCGTGACGTTACGCTTCTATGTGAAAATCGAAAGCTTGAAGTTCGAATATTCCTCCCAAAATTGGCTCTCTCTTTGAAACCCTCCGCCAAGCTCCCCATTGCTCTCTTCTTCCACGGCGGCGGCTTCTCCTTCGCTTCAATGAAGGACGGAGTTTACGATTCTATGTGTCGGAGAATTGCGTTCTATGTGGGAATGCTCGTGGTTTCCGTTGAGTATCGACTCGCCCCAGAGAGCCCCTACCCTTCCGCATATGATGACGGGTATGAAGCTCTAAAATGGCTGAAAAATAAAGCGATAATTGAAGATAAATGGGTTTCTAAATATGCAGATATTTCTAACTGCTTTTTATTTGGAGACAGCGCCGGCGCAAATTTAGCTCACCATGTTTCCCTACGAGCTCGAGAGGTCGATTTTTCGCCTCTTCAAATCCGCGGTCGGTGCCTCATGTTTCCTTTTTTTGGGGGGACCGATAAGCTGCAATCAGAAATTGAGTTTTCCAATGGCTACATTGTTGGTGAAAAAATCTTAAATACGATGTGGAGGAATTTTTTGCCGAAAGGGGCAGATCAGAATCACATGGCGGCCAATCCCCTCGCGCCAGCTCATCCTTCTCTGAAAAATCTGCAGCCCACATTGGTCCAGGTGGCAGGCTACGACTACCTCAAGGACAGAGGAATTTTGTATGCGAACGCGTTGAAGGAGGCGGGGGTTGATCTGGAGTTGATCCATTATCCACACATGATCCATTGTTTCCCACTTTTTGGGGTTAACTCGGACTCATTCTTCTCAGACTTGACCCAATTTGTGCGCCGCGTTTCGGTCAATTGATGCTCCTTGTTGGATAAAATTTTCGTAATTTTGTGTTTTGGCAAGTCAGGATTTCAATCTCTTGGTCAGAAAAGCTTTTCGCATGTACATGACAATCAGCAGTTTTTGCAATTTTGATTTTTTTTTATCGGTGGAAGATTAACTGGGAGAGAGGAAATCTTAGGGTTCTTGGAGTCGTTTGGAACGGTCCTGGCTTCATTATTTTCCACGAGTTTCCTTCGTTTCTTTGAAAAAAAAAATATCACTTTTTTATGGTCTGTCAGTATTTATGCTCCTGTCTTTCCTGAAATGAACAAGACAACCACTCCGAACCAATGGTTGCCAGGAATCGGATGCTGGCTACCTTTACCAATGGTTGGAACCATGGGTCGGCAACCTGTCAGCCATTGCCAATGATTGGAACCATTGAATTCAACGATTCCTAAATTGTTTTTCCAACCATTGGCATCCGACCACTGCCAATGGTTTCCCAACCCACCTAATAGGGGGAGTCAGACCTTAACCATTGCCTAATCAATTAAGCAAGCCTGTCGGGCGGATTAAGCATTGGCTAGGTATGCATTTTGGTACGGTTGGGCTCGGCGGAGCCGCGGATCCCGACCCGGAATTGGTACACGAAAGAAGTGACTTTTAGTTTAAGGAATTCGGGAATTTCGTAAGCGATGGTCAAGGTCTGACTCCCCCCTTAATGGTTGCGATCCTTGCCAACCAACGGTCGGCCGGCCAACCACTTGGTAACCAATGGTTGGGCTGATGGTTCCCCACCCAGCGGACCTGTGCCATTCCGTACCGCTACACAAACCGTGACGGACGGCGCGAATCGCCTTCCAAATCCGTGCGATCGAAAAATCTACAACCATACCGTATAGTAGATCTAAACCCCAGTCGCGAAGCGTAACTTCCCGGATACGCAATCCTGTTGGCCGCGTTATCATTGGTTAAAAAGATCCCAACGCGATCTGTCAGTCAAAGGGTGCATACGTGGCCAGAATATAGTGCCCATTTGCGTTGATAAGATACTACGAGATCCTGCAAATTAGATTCGATGAGATTTCTTCAGATCCTAAATATCTTCGGTTACCAGATTGACGTCGACCTTGACAGAAGTCAACTCCGCTCGGTTGGCCTGAAGTCAAGATTCGTATGATCCAATGAAAAGGACACTGTACAGCACCAATAAGCGACTGCCACGGCTACAAATCTTGTCGGAATGCGGACGTCATCACCTGCTCAGATAAAACCTCCCCCAAGAGGACCCTCTCACGACGCATCGCATTCTAGGGTCCCGTTTGACGGCGGGCCGCGTGTCGCCGCAAAACGACAAATTTGAGCAGCTCGCGCCGCCGGCCAACGGCGCCGCCGCCGCCGCCACGCGACGGCTTTTAAAAGGTGCGTCCGCGCACTCACAAGCAGCGGCCTCTCTTGTGAGGCGAAAGGCGAGGCGGAGAGGAAGGGAGAGAGAGTGAGAGAGAGAGAGAGAGAGGGACAGAAAGATAATACGGATTTCTTCTTCTAAGCCATGGCTTCTGCAAAGTTTTGTGTTCTCGTTCTGAGCCTCAATCTTTTCAGAGCTGCAATTGTTGCAGCACGCGAGGGCTACCTAGGACCTTTGGACAAATCAACGGAGAGATGGCGGCTAAGTGGGCGGCGGCTCTCTGACGGCGGGGCTGGAGAGAAGGACTATTTGAGCTTCCGCGAGTTCCTGCAGTCCCCGGAGGCGGCGCGGCGGCTCCAGGATGCGCCCGCCTCGTCGCTGTACCACGCGTACGACATCACCGCGGCGAAGGGCGCCGTCGACTGGCGGGCGACGGGCGTCATCACGCGCGTCATGGACGCCAAGGACGTACGTGGCCGCGCGCCGCCGTGCGGACTGCATGCATGCATACACATGCATGCATAGTTCAAAGGAAGACTGAGAAATGAATGCTATGGAGGAAAGATGAGAGAAAGTTCACGGTGCGCGCATGCTGGTTCTTCCTGAAAAGTTTAAACAGGCGTGAGCTTAACACTGTCCCTTTACGTGCGTGGTGCGCAGTGCAACAGCTGTTGGGCGCTGACGGTGGCTGACGTGATCGCGCTGCACTACGCCAAGGAACAGGGGTGGGGCAACCTCCCCCAGCAGCTGGGCAAGCAGTGGTACTTTTCCCCGCAAGGGTCCGCACAGCAGATCGCGGACTGCATGGGAGTGAACATCTGCGCGCAGGGCTACCCCGAGTGGGCCCTCTTCTACGCCACCGTCAATGGGGGGCTCACGATCGAGGACCGCTATCCGTACAATCCGGAACCAGGGGCAGAAAATCAGGAGTGCAAGAGAGACATCGCGGAAAAACCAACGCTCAAGGTAATCCGTCATCCGGATATCCACAAGCTAAGAGAGTGAGTCAGTTGTGATGGATAAATTGACAACTTTACGAACCATTGGAAGGTTGAGGTCTAAGGGGAGTTCGCGATGGCATGCATGCAGGTGACGAGGTGGGAGCAAGTCCCCGCATTCGACGAAGAAGCCCTCCGGAAGGCGGTGTCGATGAAGCCGGTCCTTGCATTCATTTCTGCATCCGGGGACTTTGAGGTGCGCCCCAACACACACGCTCCTCTCTCATGACATAGTTTTCTATCCACCTTCATTGAAAGGGAAAAAATTGTATAGTCTTGGATGCTGTGGAAGGCGGCTGGCGTGTAGGTCAGTAAACTACCACATTACCAAGGCCTAAATTTTTTTACGATCCCTTACTTGAATTCCTTACAGAACTACAGCTTCATTTCGAACACCAAGGAAGGTGAAACCAAGGTCATCTACAACGGCACCTGTGACCCGACGAACATCAACCACATGGTGATCATTGTCGGGTACAACATGACAGAGCCGCGCCATTGGATCATCAAGAACACGCGCGGCAACGCGTGGGGCGACAATGGATATATGTATCTCGCCATGACCGGCGAACCCGGCGGAAAGTGCGGCATCAACAGGTAATAAGAATCGACCTCGCTTCATGCAACATTACTTGTTTGTATATGAGCCATATCGCGTCTCTCCCTCCTTGCTACTTCCAACATCCCACTAACGGATCCCATCTCTCTCTGTGGTCTCTCCGGCAGTCTCCCGGCGCTGTACCCTCTGTACTACTCGCAGACCGGCAGCATCTGCAAGAGCTTCTACCCCCCCCTGTGCGGCGAGGGCGGGCAGTGCGTGGACTCCTTGGACGCGTACGGCGTGCCCACCGTGTGGTGCAACTGCTCGGGGCCGTACGAGAACGCGACTCTCCGCGGGGGCCTGCCCGGCTGCGTCCGCAAGGCCTCCTGCGCGGAGCAGGAGCAACGCCCC
>CM074815.1:2544734-2568318 GCA_037447605.1 Zygnema circumcarinatum
GTGCCCGTATCCGCGGCCAGAGCCGTCGCCAAATAGGTGTTCGAAAAACTTCGCCAACTGTCAGTCCGCGTGCGCGGATGCGGCCACCACGCAGGTGGCTGAGACCCCCGTGAAGAAGAGGACTCCCATGTCATGGTCGAACAGCTACTTGGTTTGCGTTCATAAGTGCTACAACCTCCGGTTCAAAAACATCTGCCCATATTGGATGTGAGTGCTCCTCACTCTCCTTGCGCAGCTCGTGAGTCCTATGCACTGTATAACAGTCGATTTGTCCGTCAAATGACGGCATTGTAAGAGAGATCTTGGTGGCATGACTGAGAGGAGAAGGGAAAGTGATGATGATAAAGGTGGATGTTGAGAGAGGAATGCAATGCGATGGAGGTGTGAGGGAGAGGGGGGAAGATGAACTCTAAAATCCCTAAAAACCCGAATGTTGATGAGAGAATTTGATGATAATGATCGATGATGATAATTTCGTTTGGCTTTTGTGACTTATTTTCTTGCAGACCCTCATAAGGGAATTTCGCGCTGCCAACAACATCTGGTTGACAAGTCTTTCCGTGCACAGTGCTAGCTCTTGTTGATAATATTTCCGTTTTTGGAAATGTGGCAACACAAGCTAGAACGAGTGCAGAGAACGTAACCTGATCGTTATGGTTTAAGGTTTATTAAACCCCTGAATCCTTTTGTTATCTTTTGGTTTAAAGTTGTTAAACCCGTGAAGCCTTTTGTCTTTTAAGTTTCACTGTGTGAGGTCCGCTTCTTTTTGAATTTTTGTGCTTAATTTATTTTTTATTACAGATGTTTAAGATTTTCATTACTTCTTTACCATTACCACTCTGTTAAACTGAAGAGGCCAGGCCAATACTGTTTAGACAACATAGAAACAGATGTCAGTGGAAGCAGGAATGCTTTTATTGGGCAACGCCTGTACTCAGTTTTAACTTAGAAACTGCTCCCTCTCCCCTTGTTTCGGAAGACCCCCTTAAAATACTTATTTCCATTTTCCTTAAACGATTCTACAAGTGGTTCATCTTTCTATGATGTTTGCAACCGATCTGCGAGTGCAAAATTTGCATCATCTATGCTGCAATATTTGAGCTTGTGGCAGACATGGAAGAGCCTCTTGGTGTCACTGCATTACTGGCATTCCACAAATCGATCCAAACCTCCATGTTGGTCGCCAACTTCTTAAAGGAAGGATCCAAGGTGGATAATTCTGCTTTAACCTGCAAAGTCCCAAGTTCGTAAAACGTTAATAAAACATGTCAATTCCGAAAAAACTGAATGAATGAATGAGAATGAATGACATACTTTCTTTACTGAAAATTAATCTGAACTACACTCTGCTATTTTCCCCTCCCTCTCCCCCTCACACTGCTCGTCCTTTCACTCTCTTGGTTCCAATTTCCCGTGGCCCCCCTCCCCCAATCCGGCCAGCTTGAGAGAGAGAGAAAGAGAGGGAGAGAGAGAGAGAGAGAGAGAGAGAGAGAGAGCGAGAGAGAGAGAGAGAAAGGGAGGGAGAAAGAGAG
This sequence comes from Zygnema circumcarinatum, assembly GCA_037447605.1. NCBI lineage: Eukaryota > Viridiplantae > Streptophyta > Zygnematophyceae > Zygnematales > Zygnemataceae > Zygnema > Zygnema circumcarinatum. The sequence continues at coordinate 2,546,267 of CM074815.1, forward strand.
AGAGGGAGGGAGAGAGAGAGAGGGGAAACCTTCTGAGCAATTTCAAGGTAACATTTTTCGGCCGTATCTGCTGCATTTGACAAACGCAACGACTGGAAAAATGGAATGATTTCTTCTTGTCGGAACATCCCCGTGAACTCCTTCCTGAGTGTGGTCAAAATCACAAGCATCAAGTCATCCCATTCGTCAGAAGAGTTCAGTAAGAAAAACGACGTTTTTTCTTTTGGTGAAATGAATGCGAAAGTTTTGGGAAATGATTTCTAGGCGGATAATAAAATAATAAAATTCCATAGTTGGACTCTACTTGAGTTTCAGAAATGGGCTGGTGGTGTCCTCTCGCCGCACATATGGCAGTCCCGTTTTCGCGCCATAACCCAAATGGTCGCAAATCACCTATTGCAGCCCATAAACACAGGAACGAGTAAAAGAAAAAAAAATGCCCATAGAAATCTCTGCAGAAAGATAGCATTTAGCTGATCTTTTCAATCTTTTTCTGTCATAGATTACTACTTACTTTAACCTGTCTTTCATAATCTGTCCAAATATGTAAAGAATTTTACCTTACAGCACCATCCCGCCCACATGTCATCGTGAATTCCCATCGTTTTGGAGTCCCCCATGGGTGGAAAGTACATAGCAGCTCCGATGAGCTCTCGGTCGAAGGCAAGGTTCAGAGAAGACATGGGGAACAAGCAACCCTAACGGAGGACACATGCCCCAAATCAGTTACTCAGTTTCAATTTTTTTCAATTGTTACAGCTGCTGCTGGATGGCTTTTTTCTGGAAGGGTTCACATACATGAATTGGAACCTGATTTGAGAATAAGATTCTATAAAAGAAATCACTTTAGAACTCACCCTTGGAACCGTCATAACTGCGTCAACGTAACGGAGGTTTCTTTGTGAAGGGCGGACCAGTTGCGTGGCAGCGTCATAGTCCGGAACATTGAGCCATAATCCATGTGATATTACCGTCGGTGTGCCCTCTCGGAGACTAAGGAAAAAACGCAAGGAAAGTTAACCCCCACTCGAGCCCCCATTTCACTTCCAGCCCAATTCTTCAAAAACATTCAGTATACTAAATTTTGCTTTCCTTCTAAAAAAACTATGTGAAGATTAAGGGACACGCATAAGGTCAAACGAGGTCAAACTGGTTTGTGATACCTGAAGGGATACCCTCTCACAAAGTCACATGAGCTCCGAAAGGGATCGTAAAGAGTGTTGAAAAAGAAAGGTGTTGCTGGCGAGGACAGGTTCACTGCATGCTGCTGCAGGGCGTTGACTTTCTCTCCTTTGCGCGGATGTTTTGCGGGAAAGCAATCATTATTAAGAGTTATAATGTACCGCTTCTGTGAAAATAGCCATCCAGCACACCGACATGCGCTGCAAAACGCCAGAAAATGCCGAAAGAATGGCACACATGATCAAGAACTGCTAAAACCCTAAAAAAAGCAACTCGACAAATCAAAACTAAAGCAAAGCAATTGCAGTTTATCAACGCCTTCTTTATACGTCACTGATACGCGAGTGAATATAACGCTTAGGAAGGTTTTTTTTCTGAACCTTGCTTGAGAGGGAATGCAGCTTGCGCGAGACCCAAGGTCCGAGATGATGTTGGCCATGGTCACCACCTCGTAGTCGAACCCTTGCGGCACGCTCACAGGGAACGCGGGCCGAGAGGGGGACTCCGCCGCGCCTGCTTGAACGATTATGAGGTGGTAGGGTTGCAGGAAGGGTCGCCAGTCTTCAAGGAAGGAGAGGTTGTCTCCCCTTGCATTCGCACTAATCACAACGTCGGTATCGGCCGGGGAAGCAACAATAGCCTCGTCGTCGTCTGGAATTGTGGCCATTAGGGAGTTTGAACTGTGGCAGAATGCTGGTTTCTGCCTATACTTTGAGCTGGCAGGAGGAGAGGAAGGAGATGGAGGGAGAGGGGTTACAGGAGGAGAATCCTGGAAAGATAATTTATCAAAAGTATATGGAAGGGTTTTCAATTCTTCTAAGGAATAAAGGAGAAAAGGAAGAAAGCAAGTGGGTAGACAGGACCGAGCGGCTCTGGGAGAGAGTGCGGACTGTGAAGCCGGGGAAGGGGAGGGGTTGATGTGACGGAATGTCGCGTGACGTGACGTAGACGGAGCCGCATGCATCAAAATATAGGACAGCTTAAAAAACGGTGTCATGAACGAATAAGGAGGTGCCACGTGGAACAATGATACACGTGGCAGCAGCTGGACGGGTTCCTTGATTCCTCCTGAAGCATCGCCCAATGGGAACTCGCCACGTTGGCAAGGAGTGACAATAGCCCATTCGAGAATGCACTATGTCATGGCACAATGGCGCGATGCACAAGATCAATGCCAGATCCAATCCCATTGCCTCCACTAAGCTCGAATATGGAGGGCCCAACAGGGCACATGTCAGACTTTAAAGTAGAACTTAAGGAAACAAATCTGAAACCAAAATGAGTACTCAGACATCGCGATCTTGCTGCAGAAGTGTTCTCCGTCTAAATTACGTTTCCAGTTTTACTGCATCAACCTGTTCCGTCCAGTTTAAACTGGAATCTGGTCGAACTGGCGCATGGAACGGGTTCTTGGAGCCGTCAAATTCGGTTGGCTGTCAAAAATAGACAGCGACGTGGACGTCATGTCCGTACGGTACGGCCAACCGTTAGCAGCACGACACGTTTCGAATACTGTGTGGCGGACTGCTGAGACTTCCAAGCCAGCCACGTGGCAGTTTCCTCACCACAAAACTCTGCCCCCTCGGGTCCAGCCGTTCCTGCGCCTGGTACAGCGAATATTTCGCTCTGTCGTGTAGCGAGATTCTCTGTCGTGTATCGCGGAGCGTGCGCATCCCAGGCCATGCGAGCGGAGATCTCCGGATCTTGCGCATGTGGAAATGAATGCGTTCCCGCGCACTGCTGGCGGCTGCCGGAGGACACGTGTTCGGAAGGGAGGGTCTCCGGCTGCAAGATCCTCTTGTCGTCTACTAGGGGTTGTCAGACTTAAGAAACGTCCGTAAGGCTGATCGCGAACTTTCCGCAACTTTTCGAGTCAACGTCCGTCAAAAATGAGCTCCCGAACGCAACCGTGATCGCCGCCCGTCCGCACAGACAGGCCCTTTCCGCACCTGTTTTGGCTGCAGACGATTTCGTGCGGACAAGTTGTACGGTCAGTACGTTTTTGGACGCGCCGTTCGTAAAATTGACTTGTACTTCTCGTACTGTTGACTTGCAATAGGTTCGATTTAGGTTCGGCAAAGCAGTATTATCAGTTATCAGTAGCTTTCGTTTTCGTATTGCTGACCGCGAGCTTTTAGTAACCTTTTGCTAAGTCTGACAACCTGTATTGGGACCGGAAAGATTCGGCGGCTTTTTTAACCAACAAAAATCCAAATTTCTAGATTTGGTTAGATACGGACGGAATTATCCAAGTCAGCATAGATTTGTCGCTATGTGTGACCTGATAGTACGACAAAAAAATCCATGAGGTCATTTTCAAGGGAAGGTGCAGGGAACCTGCTATGTCGGAATTTGTCTGACGTCACCTTAAGACTTCTCCTAGTCAAACTCATGCCAGGTGACGCCATATGATGTGCTGGATTTTGTCTTGTCGTGGCACGCAATTTCGGCGGAGCTGCCTTGGCGCAACGTGGCCGCGCATGAGCGTCGGAAATTTGGGGATACGGAATTGTCAAATCGCGATCTGATGTTTGGGCACAGTGCGCCGGTGGATATTTTTGGCGGATTAACCGAAAATGTCGGTGGCCGAAAAGGACGTTGGGATAGCATAAAGCGTTGCACCCGCGCAAAATCGTCAGACCTTCATTTTTCCCGATTATTTTTTCTTAGACATAACTTGTGTTTTCCTGCCCGGTCAGTATATACAGGCACCTGATTAGCCAAAGTCGCAAAGAGACACATTTAAGGGAAACGTTTTGAAATTTGTTTCAAAAGAAAGAATAATGCAATTTTTTTCTTAGCCTGATAAAGTGCAGTTACTACCATCCCTAGTCAACACCTCCCCCTCAACCTCCAAAACGTTCGTACATCATTCGTACGAAATATCTTGCCATCTGCAGATGAGTACAAAATCTCTGACGTAGGTGGCGTACCAACCGACCCAATTTGTACGAATCCAGATCTGTCCACATCGCCCCGTCCGCCATCTGACGGCCGAAAGCAGTCCGTACCGTTTTCCGCACGTGTCATGAGATTCGGTGACATTTTGTTCCGCCTTTCCCGAATCGGTAAAACGCGCGTTCAATTCTGACGATCCGCAGAATCTTATAAGATCAGATCCGCAGATCTTTCGGCTTGGCATGTACCGGGGGAGGCGCCATCTGGCCGTCTGCACCTCGCCCGGGAGAGAGAGAGAGAGAGAGCGAGAAAGGAGAAGGAACAGGGAGAGAAGGAGAGGGAGAGGGAAAGGGAGAGGGAGAGGATTGTACGGACCTAAGAAGCGCAGGGCTCGGGGATTGGTCAGATCCGGATTCCGGCAGCCGTTGGATGCTTGACGCGTGTTCCTCAGGGTTTAGGGTTTAGGGTTTTGGAGGCTCGACCAGGAACAACAGAGAACAGGGCTGCTGCCATTCGTTGCATCGAGTACGGTAGGGTTGAATTTCTCATAAGACGAAGGGGTTGGATCAGGGTTTAGGGTTTTGGATCGTTTCTTGGCGCCTCCAGATGCCTCTGGAAGCAATATCAGTGGTTTAGGAAATGTTAGGGTTTTGGAGACATACGTTGAGGAGATTTACTGGCTTTTTTATTCATATTTAAGAGTTCGGGTTCAAGAGCGGGGAGGGACGAGAGGAAAATGATGCTGGAACCGCCGCAGAATGCTGCAAACGACGAGTTTTAGGGCTGGCGTGGCAGCGGGCGATTGGACCGCACAGCCGCTAAGAACGGCTGAGAGGGGCCATGGGGGCAGGAGAGCTCTGTGACAACTTGGTAAGGCTCTCTCTCTCTCTCTCCCTCTCTCTCTCTCTCCCTCTCTCTCTCTCCCCCTCCCACTCTGCAAAGCCAGTCCCTCTTTCTCTCTCTCAGCCTCCCTCCTTTCAAATCTAGACTCTCTCGCTTCCTTTCCCCTTCCTCCCTGCAAAGCTAGTCTCGCTCTCTTCCCCCTTCATTTTTTGCACAGCAAGTCTCTCCCTCTCTCTCTCACCCTCCCTTTCTAGAAAGCCAATCTCTCTCCCCTCCCCTTCCATTGCTTAGTTGTGCTCTACCTCTACCTCTACAGAGACGACCTCTGCTTCTCTTTTTTCTATCACTCCTTCTCACTCTCTACCGCGCTTGCGCGTCTTGACTTTCCCTCCCTGTCCCTCTCATTCTCTTTCTCTTTCCCTCTCCCTCGCGCTCGCTTTCTCTCTCTCTCCCTCTCTCCCTCTCCCATCTGTACCCGCTCACTATCCCCTCTCCTGCCATCCCTCCTCTGCCAGACAACCTGCCCCTCTACGGCCGCCACTCCCCCTTTTCTCCCTCCCTTTTAATCACTCTCTCCATAATCCTGTAGACCGTCTCTTCTTCTCTCTCAAGAAGCAGAGAAAGCTTTGCGATTAGCGTCTCTCTGCAGAATCGGATTCTGGAAAAAAATATGCGGAGCAGAAGGTTGCACCAGATTTAGGTACTACTGTGGTAAGGAGGATTGGAGATGCGTGGGAAAGCTTCTGTTCCTATGCAAAGAAAATGGAAATTAAATTATGACTGCAGGAGGTGTTACAAGCAACATTTATGCTCTGATTTCTCCCGCTCCCTCTCCCTCTCCCTCTCCCTCTCCCTCTCCCTCTCCCTCTCCCTCTCCCTCGCTTTCGAAGCCCTCTTTTTTTTCTACATTCCTTCTTTACTGCATTCCCCCCCCCTCTCTCCCTCTCACTCGCCCTCTCTCTCGGCGCCTGCTCCCGCCTTTTCATCTCTCATTTCTTCGCCTTCTCTCTACGAGGCTGCTTCTGCTTCCTCGTCTCTTCTCGCCCTCATTCCTTCCCTCCATTTCCCTCTTTCCTTTTTCCCTTTCGTTTTCTCGTCCTCTCTCTCTCTCACACTCTTTCTCCCTCTCTTTGACTTCCCCCTGTTTGGCTTGCTGATTCCCGTTTTTCTTTCCTTCCTTTGCAGGTTCCTGATTTGGGTCGGCGAAGCATTGACAATTTGAGGCCGTTGTGTAGAATGGCAGAGTGTGGGAGCCCCTTGGAGGCAGGGGGTGCAGAGGACAAGGAGAGGGAGAGGGAGAGAGAAAAGGAGAGAGAAAAGGAGAGGGAGTGTAAGGAGTGTAGAATGGATCCGGACTTGGAGGGTCTCAGTAGGACGCAGCTCATGGAAGACGTCATGCGGCTTCGAGAAGCCATGAAGGAGCACAGGAGGTACAAGGAAGAAGGTGAGCTTCTGGTGTAGGTACTTGCGAGAGGGAGGGGAGAGAGAGAGAGAGAGGGGGGCGGAGAGAGAATGAGAAGTAAGGGAGGGGAGGTAGGGAGAGAGAACGAGAGCGAGAGAATGCGGGAACGTGTGGGAGAGAGAGAGGGTGGGGGGGAATTTGTGAGGGAGAGCCTGTAGGGGTCTTTTGTCTCTGAAAAGTTTAGGGCCGCCCATGTGATGAGGTTGCAAGCTTTTTGTTTTGCTGGGCAGCGGAATTCCAACGGAACATTTTGAAATGCACCGGGCAGTCCATCATCTGTACAGACCTTTCTGGAATCATCATTTACTGGTGAGCGCATGCCATGGTAGAGCAGAGTCTCTCTCTCTCTCTCTCTCTCTCTCTCTCTCTCTCTCCCTCTCTCTCTCTCCTTCGCTCTCTCTGATTCCGCCTCCCATCCTCTGCTCTAATCCTGCTGTATCCCCCCTCTTCGCCTCTCTCGCGCTTCCATTAACTTTGGCTCCTTCACTTCCTCCACTTTGTCGTCCTTCATTTTCTCCCCCTCCCTCCTTTGCTTCCTTTCCGTACCACTCTACCTACTCCTATCCTTCTCCTCAATCACGCTTCCACTTTCTGCCTCTCTGACTCTTTTGTCTTTCACTTGTCTCCCACTCTCACCCTATACCTTCCTCTTACGGTTTCCTCTCCTCTTCATAGAAACCACCCTGCTTTTGCCTTTGGACCTAAGGAACTTCAAATTCTGACTTCGTCAAAGGGGAAACAGGAATAAGGCTGCTACACAAATCTATGGGTGGGAAGAAAGTGAAGTCATGGGAAAGAACATTTTTGCCGTACTTCCGGCTTCAAATCCCATGATTGAAGAAGAGGGGATAGCGATCTTCAAGGAACTTTCCAAGGGGAAGCAATACAAGGGGGAGTTCTCTCTCTTCAAGAAGAACGGAGAGGTGGTCGATGTGATGGTAAGTCATGCAGCCGGAGGAGGGAGAGGGAAAGAGAGGGGGAGAGGGAGATGGAGAGGGAGGGGGAGGGGGAAACTGGTAGTTCACATTGTCATCTTGTGCTACTGGCCTGAACGGTTTCTATGTGACTGTTCGTTGTGCAGGCAACCAACACTCCTGTTATGGATGAACATGGAACGCTGGTCGGTATTATTGGCTGTTCTACGGATATCTATGAACTGAAACGGAAGGAACAGGAAATTTTGCGGTTAAACGCAGAACTGGAGTTACGCGTGACAGAAAGAACGCAGCAGTTAGAGGAGAGCAATGCTCGTCTCAAAGTAGAGATTCAAGAACATTTGTTGGCTAAGGAAAACCTTCAAGCCTATGCACGGGTGCGTAGTAAAGCCCGTCCTCCTTTTCCATCCCTCCCTCCCACCCCACCTCTCTCTCTCTCTCTCTCCCTCCCTCTCCCTCTCTCTCTCTCTCTCTCTCTTTCTCTCTCTCTCCCCCCTTTCTCTCTCTCTCTCTCTCCCCCCCCCCTCTCTCTCTCTCTCTCTCTCTCTCCCCTCTCTCTCTCTCTCTCCCTCCCTCCCTCATGTTGCTGTTGTCCGGATTTGACTGCTTGGAAGATGGGTTTTCAACTTACAGGACTTGGAAGCTTCGAGGGAGAAAATTTTGGAGCAGTCGAGCCATCTGGAGAAGCTTGTGGACGAGTTGCGAGTTTCGAGGATTGAAGCGGAGTCGGCAAATCGACTCAAAAGTCGTTTCTTGGTGAGGGGACTAACGATTTTCACTACCTCTCCTCTCCTCGGCCACTCTCTCTCTCTCTCTCTCTCTCTCTCTCGTCCCCTCTCTCGCTTCCTCTCTCTCACACTGTGTCTCTCTCATTCCTCTCACTGCCTTCAATTTTGACTTGTTTCAGACTCAGACACAAACATCCCAAACCCCAAAAAGTCCCAAGTTCGAGCACCTGAAACTCCGCAAACTCCAAGTTGTGATATCCTTAAGACTTTCGAATATGTCAAGAATTCTCTAAGAAGTTGTGCTTCTTCTTGCAGGCTTCCATGAGCCATGAAATCCGTACTCCCATGAACGGAGTCATAGGAATGACAAATCTCATCCTCTCTACGGAATTGACGGAAGAGCAGCAGCAGTTTGTTCACACCATCCGTACAAGTGGAGATTCTTTACTGGCTATAATTGACGACATATTGGATTTCAGCAAAATTGAAGCAGGAGAGCTTCTTTTAGAGCATAGAAACTTTTCCTTCATGAACTGCTTGGAAGACACAGTGGATCTTCTGGCGGTGAGATCCACCACCCCAAAAGTGCAACTTTTTTATCAATTTTTTGGCTAACCTTTACACCTTGTTCTTAGGTAAACAGCTTAAACACTACAGATTTTTAATCTTGAACTCTCTGAAAGTCAGGAAACTCAACAAAATGCTCAGAAATCCTAACCCGAACTCTAACCCTAACCCTAACCGTAACCGTATTTCGTGGATGATTTTCTTCCTGCAGGTAAAATCTTTGGAGAAAGGAATTGAGTTGATCTGTTATGTCGATTCCACCGTTCCGGAGCTCGTGCAGACTGACCCGACTCGATTCCGGCAGGTAAGTGAAAATCTATTCCTAAATTCTTCTCCTCCAGTTTTCAGAGTAGTCCAAAGCATCTCACATAGCGTCTCCTATTCCGGGCTGTTGTTTATCTGCAACAACTTTTAGTCCTCTCCTTCGCCTCTCCCTTCTCCCTCCCTCCCTCTCTCTCGCTCTCTCTCTCTCTCTCGCTACTTTTCTCGCACTCGCTTTCTCTCTCAAATCTTGCGACTTTCCCCAATTCCTTGGCCTCATGCTTTTCCCTTCTTGCCCCACCCCCTCCTCCCCTTCTCTCTCTCCCTCTCTCTCTCTCCCTCTCTCTCTCTCCCTCTCACTCTCCCTCTCTCTCTCTCCCTCTCTCTATCTACACACACACATTCGGCAGGTGCTAGTGAACCTGCTTTCCAACGCCCTGAAATTCACAGAAGTCGGTGAAATTATAATTCGAGCGTCGGCAGAGCCCTGGTTTGGAGAAGCTCCGAACTATCACGATGCTCCGCAGACTCGACCAATCCACAAGCTCCACGTGTCCGTTCAAGATACCGGAATCGGAATCCACAAAGGATGCATGGAACGCCTCTTCAAACCGTTCAGTCAAATCGACGCATCGACAACACGGAAACAGGGGGGAACAGGGCTCGGCCTTATTATCTCTAAGCAGCTCGTAGAAATGTTAGGGGGAGATATGTGGGTGGAATCGGGAGGACCCGATTGTGGGTCCACTTTTCACTTCACAATTGCTTTGTATGCTCCGGAATACACATCAATTCGTGCACATATGCAAGTAGAGAAGCTGGAAATGGGTCAGAATCGAAGTGTTACCCAATTGCCAGATAATGATGTGGGAAGAAGTGCAGAATGTCCACATATTGAGATGGGAAATAGGATGGGAAGAGGTAGTGGTGGGAGCAGAATTTCTCGCCAAAGTTCTTTACCTGCTCCCTTCCGAGGAAGTAAGCCATGGCTTCTTCCAGGGGGAATTCCAGAAGCATGTGGGTCTATTATAGAGACGAATAGTAGCACACCTGAAGACAAAGATGAAGCGCAAGCGAACGAAAGAGCGTGTGACGTCACGCGTCAGATGTCGATCGATGAGTCGTCGGGAAGTAGAGTGGCAGATGGAATTTCTCCAAGAGACCAACTTTTGGCACTTTCTGGAGGTAATATTATCGATTCTGGGCCGAATCAAGCTTCTACTCCGAATTCCGGACAATATATTGCGAATTTAATACAATCGTCGCAAACTATGACTTCCTCAGAAACCCCTCTTTCCTCGGCGACGGAAGATGATGTCGAAGCTGACGATAGTTATGTCAAGGGTGAGATCGAGGGTGATGTTGAAGTCGATGTTAATGAAGGTCCAAGTCCGGAAAATGACTTGTATTTTCGAACATTTGGTAATTCGGGAGAGGGGCCTTCAAATGGGGCTCAATGGGGTCCAAAACGGCCTCTCGGAAAAGCTCTCTCTCTCCCTACTCTTACAGCTCGTTTAGCCCTTGGAAATGCTTTTTTTAATCCCTATAAACCGGAGGATTCTAGTGCTAACACTTCTAATTATAGTAATTCTTCTTCTAAAAGACCTCCCTTGGGAAAACTCATTCTCCACCATCAAGGTGAATCTTCGAACGATGTGTTTACTGCTAAATCGAGAGGAAATCAGCATAGGACCTTTCAACAGATGGGAGAAGAACCGGCTCCGAAACGCATATCTGTTGGAAGGAGTTGGACTCCCGCTCCCACGCAAACCCTCCCTTCCACTTCTCTCTCCCACTTAAACCTCGAAGAATCACAGAATCTTTTGCCAAACCGTCCCCCTTCTCCTCCCATTGAAGGATGTTCTACGGAAAATTTGAAACTGGAAAGCGAGAGCAAAACAATATTTAATGTGTACCCGTCGGTAGACTCAAAGCTCCACTCTACTCAAGGTGAGTTGCATATTCTCTACCACTCTCTCCATCTCCCTCGCTCTTTGTCGTCGTCTTTCTCTCCCTCCACTTCACCCTCTCGCCCTCACCTTTCTCTTCCCCTCCTGATTATCCCACTCCCTCTGTTCAATTCGTGTGTTTCCTGCAGCTCCTCTCCGTCCTCACCCTATCTCTATCTCTCCTGCTGTAACTTCTCCCTCGAGATTGTCTCCTCTCAAGGGGAAGAGGGTCCTCCTTGTGGACGATAATGCATCAGTGAGGAGAATTTTGTCGGCCCATTTGAGAGATGTCCAGATGGAACCCACAGCGGTAGAGGGTGGGAGAGAGGCATTGGCTCTACTGGAGGAGAGGGAGAGAAGCGGGAGTCCGTTCCACATAGTCATAATGGACATGCAGGTGAACTTTTCCAGACTCTAATTTCATAACCCTGAATCTAAAATCCGTATGAAATAGAACCCGGAAATCCTGCAATTGGCGAGATTTCAAACAACTGGAAAACAGGCTGGAAAACAGTCGTTTATGATATGGAAAAGATTCATTGTGCAATGCGACGAATGATTGACGGGAAGTTAATTTGAATATGTGATTTTTTTGTTACGCAGATGCCGGAATTGGATGGTCTGACTACCGCCAAGAGAATGGCGGAACTGCCAGCTGGCAAGACGCTGCCAGTGATTCTGTTGTGCCCTTATGGGGGAGTGAATCGGGTGAGCTTTATGCTTGGCAGGACTTTTCGCCTCTCTTACTCACTCTCACTCTCTCCCTCGCTATCTCTCACTTTCGTTCATTCTCTCGTTGTTCACTCCCTCTCTAATTGTTGTCAAAACTTTCGCTCTATCCTTCTTTCTATCTCTCTGTTTGTCATTTTGGCTTGGCTTTATCTCTTTCCATCGCTCTAACTCACTTTCTTTCCCTACTCTCTCTCACTTTCCCGCCGTTCCCTCCTTCTCCCCCTCTCCCTCTCCCTCATCCCTCCTCTCACTGACCTCCCTCCCTCCCTCCCTCTCGCAGGTGAACCACGAGGGCACTCAGGTGGCTGCTGTTCTGAGCAAGCCGGTTCGCCAGTCACTCCTTAACAACTCCCTCCTTAGCGCTCTGCAGGAGACGGAGAGAGAGGGAGGCCAGTCCAGGAGCTCGTCTCGTAGAGACAAGCGAGAGAGAGAGAGTGGGGGAGGGAGAGCGGGAGACGTCTCTTCTGGTGGTGGTTTCAGGAGTGGGATGGGGGCCCAGTATCCTCTCAAAATATTACTAGTGTAAGTTGAAAGGCAGAAACCCACATCTTCATAAACCCAGTTTTCCAAAATATGGCATACCTTAAAAACCCCACATTGTGTATTGCCCCCGCAAACGCTAAAACTGAAAGATTCCCCACATGCCCTAACCAATTCCGGAAAACCGCCAAATATATTGACTCTTGGGGGAACTTTTAGGGGCTGTTTATCAACAATTTTCTCTCTCTCTCTCCCTCCCTTCCCCCTCCCTCCCCCGTCCCTCCGCCCTCCCACCCCCCAAAACCATTCCTGACGTTCCCTACTCCCTACCCCCAAGACACCTATTTCCAGAAAACGGCCAAAACATTGAATTTCTGGTGTTCGTTTTTTTCCGTTTTTGCACCCTTTTACCAACATTTTTCTCCTTCCCTCTCTTCCCCCCCCCCCTCCCTTTTCATTTTTTGCAGGGAAGATAATTTGGTAAATCAGAGAGTGGCGACGAGAATGCTCTCCCGGCTCGCCTACACGTGCGATGTGGCGGGGAACGGGCAGGAGGCGCTGGAGGCAGTGGAGAAGGGCCGCTACGACTTGGTGCTGATGGACATTCAGGTAGACTCCGCTCTCACTGGGGCTCACCTCTTCAGATTGAACTCCTCTCTCTCTCTCTCTCTCTCTCCCCCTCTTGAAGTCTCTCTCTCTCTCTCTCTCTTGAGGTCTCATAAAATTATTCATTCTCGGATCTATAGATGAAATGAGGCCAATAAACAGCTCACTACGAAGTGTGTTAAAACGGTCTCTCTCTCTCTCTCTCTCTCTCTCTCTCTCTCTCTCTCTCTCTCCTCTCTCTCTCTCTCTCTCTCTATACTCTCTCTCTCTCTCTCTCTCTCTCTCTCTCTCTCTCTCTCTCTCTCTCTCTCTCTCTCTCTCTCTCTCTCTCTCTCTCTCTCTCTCTCTCTCTCTCTCTCTCTCTCTCTCTCTCTCTCTCTCTCTCTCTCTCTCTCTCTCTCTCTCTCTCTCTCTCTCTCTCTCTCTCTCTCTCTCTCTCTCTCTCTCTCTCTCTCTCTCTCTCTCTCTCTCTCTCTCTCTCTCTCCTCTCTCTCTCTCTCTCTCTCTCTCTCTCTCTCTCTCTCTCTCTCTCTCTCTCTCTCTCTCCTCTCTCTCTCTCTCTCTCTCTCTCTCTCTCTCTCTCTCTCCTCTCTCTCTCTCTCTCTCTCTCTCTCTCTCTCTCTCTCTCTCTCTCTCTCTCTCTCTCTCTCTCTCTCTCTCTCTCTCTCTCTCTCTCTCTCTCTCTCTCTCTCTCTCTCTCTCTCTCTCTCGCTCTCTCTCTCTCTCTCTCTCTCTCTCTCTCTCTCTCTCTCTCTCTCCTCTCTCTCTCTCTCTCTCTCTCTCTCTCTCTCTCTCTCTCTCTCTCTCTCTCTCTCTCTCTCTCTCTCTCTCTCTCTCTCTCTCTCTCTCTCTCTGCCTCTCTCTCTCTCTCTCTCTCTCTCTCTCTCTCTCTCCTCTCTCTCTCTCTCTCTCTCTCTCTCTCTCTCTCTCTCTCTCTCTTGACCTCAGAAGGCCCAAAACACCCAGACACCCAGAAGCCCAAATACCCAAATTCCCAAATAACCAGATTCCCAAATACCCAAAAACTTGAAAACCGGAAGTTTCTGAACCCTGGAATTGATGATGGAGTGATGCAGATGCCTGTAATGGACGGAATTGAAGCGACACATCGAATCTTACAGAGACGGGGTCCGGAGAAACGACCTCGAATAATTGCTATGACTGCGAATGTATTAAATTCCGACAGAGAGCTTTGTTTAGGAGCCGGAATGGACGGGTTCATCTCAAAGCCAATTCACGTGCAGGACCTGATATCAGCATTGGAGGAGACCTCCCTGTTGTGGCAAACCAGCCCGGAAAGGTGAAAAAGGCAACACTCAAAAGGGTGAAGGATGAAAGGGTGGACAGAGAGATAGAGATGGAGGAGAGAGGGAGGGAGGGAGGGGGAGAAAGAGAGAGAGAGAGAAAGAGGTGGGTCCTTCGAACTTCCTTGGTTTCAAGTGAGAGAGGAAGTGAAGGGGGGTAGGGAATGTTTTGAGTGAGTTGTTCGAAACGCTTCAGGTTCCATGTGGAGGGGTTCGAACTCGGAAGCAGTACCTCGCAGGAAAAGTTTTTGCCTGCCCGCTTCTGTTTTCGCATTGTATTCCACGAAATCCACTTTGTCCGAAGGGGTGTTCATATTGAGCACGGACACGGTGGCAGAAGGCACATAGAACTAGGCAGGAAGTGCAGATTTAGGGTTTCCTCGTGAGTGGAGCTTTGAAGGGCGTTCTCATATTAGGCAGTGCACATATTTGAAGATTAGAAGACCTCTGTCTAACAGAGTTTTGCATCAAGGAGGGTCCAAGTTTTGCAACAAGGGGCGTCATAGAATTAGGCTTTCGATATCTGTTTGTGTATAGTCATTAAGTCCTTCCCTCTCCCTCGCCGTGTCGTCCTCTCCTCTTCATGCCTCATTTCTCACCCTCTGTATCCCCATCATCCCTCTCTCTTTCTCGTCCTTTCTCCTCCAAGCAGAAGTAGCATCTTCAAGTTTTCCAAAGAATAGGATTCCTCTTAGGGTCTCCGTCCTATGTTCAATAAATCCTGTCGGTACCGCAAACCCGTGCTTTTCACAATGTATTATATTCCTCACTGCACCATGTCAATGCATGGGAATGGAGCGATATGATGATCATGATGGCCTAATTCAGTCAACGTTGACTCAGCCTGTGGTGCCATATTACGGTCATGGCGTGCACAATGGCATGCATTGTAGCACTGTGGTACAGCAGACCGTGACATGTGAAACCCCGTAATTGCATACCGGAACGACATTTGTATGGCAGGCTATTGCACGGTAAGGCCTGGCATGGCGTGGCATGGCGTGGCATGGGATGGCATGGCATGGTACGGCATAGCATGGCAAGGCATGCTGTAGCGTGTTATGGTATGGCATGGCAGGCCCACGTGGCGCGATGCAGACAACATAAAAGTTTGATACCTAAGAAACTACAATTGATAAGCAAAGCTTATGGACGGGTTCACAGAAACACTAGCAAAACTGAAATTCGCATGGAACTCAAGATGGCTCAAATGTATGCACGCTCCCACGTGCCCATCTTTCACAACATTTGGAAATGAGGCGTAAAATATAACACAACACAGTTCTGAACAATTTGTGGCAGTTTTGTCTACTAAGGTGGGTCGTATTTGTCCGTATGGTACTACTGGCTCCACATGTAAATGAAATATTTTTCAGAACTGAAGGGGGACATTAAGAAACAAAGGACGGCAGTTTGATCCGTAACAACATATGGACAATTGTGCATACAAAAAATTTCAGTCCAAGTCCGCCCCCATGGGAGCGTATCCCCTGCCCTCCCAGCTCGCCATCAAGCCTCCCTCGCCTCCTCCAATCCCGATCCCATCCGCATCTAACCAGCCATTGCCATCATCATCTACAAAGGAAAGAAAAAAGGGAATAAAGAAAGGGAATAAAAAAAGGGGGGATGTGGAGGAGACGATTTGGCTTTTAAGGATTGTGAGGGTTTTCAGGTATTGAGGATTTTAGGGGTCTTAAGGGACGTTAGGAATAAAGAGATTGAATGGTGGGTCGCAGAGCTGATGGCACTTTGCAACCTTAGAATTTGAGGGAGAGGAAACCACTCACAGTGATTGAAGAGTTGAGGGTTCACATCTGTTTTCAGAGAAGGAGTACGTCGCGAATTGCGAAAACGATGGTGGGGTTTCTCAGCCAGGACAAATGGAGTACTCCTTCTTCCTGCATGGCAAACTCTGCCCTAAATCTTCCTGAGTGTAGTTCCACACTGGAAGGGAGGGAGGGAGGGAGGGACGGAGGAGAAGAGAGAGTAAAACAATCCACTAGAACCTTTCCCCAAAAGTTTATTTTGCAGTGATTACAACCTTATTTGAAGGTTTGAGGGTTGAAAACTCGAAAGACCTCACAAAGGACCAGTATGACACTACCTGCCTTAAAAGGGTTATGACTAAGCCCCTCCCTTGCCAGAGACTGGGTTCATTTTATAACTTCATCAAGGTTTTATTTAGACGGAATAACTTTCCTACACACATACTCCTTCCAATCATTTACCTGAAAACTTTCGATTCAAGAGACCATCCTCATGTGAAGAAGCTTCGCGTTCCATGTCCGATCCTTCAACTGGCTCCCTCCCTCCCTCACTGAGAGAGCCATCCTTTGGTTCGCAGTTCCGTGACCCCCAACAAGCTTCAGTTGCAGAGAGCAGGCTTTGCCTCTCAGAGAGGGTTTGTCGACTCAAATTTCTTTTTTCAATTTTTGGGGCGTCACATTCGACATATTTCCTTCTAAAATCCAAAATTTCGGTATTTGATTCTGAAGGAAGATTCGTTTTTTCTTCTCGATGTTTTTCTGAACTCGACCTTTTTGAAAATGGAGCATTGCCCGCCTGAAACTGTTTAATTTTCTCCGTAAAATTCTTAGCTTTATGAGGTGAAGTTTCGATTCTCTTTAGTTTGAATCTGTCTTCGAAGGCATCGTCGTTCCAAATCTCAAAATCGGTTGTAACGTGAGAATGTTCCTGCACAACCCAAGAAAAAAAAAGTTTTAAGAAAAGGTAATGAATTACCGACTTTTTGGATTTCATTTAGTCTTTACTTTAGGGTTTAGAGTTTCAGGTTTCAGATTTAGCGTTTAAGGGTTCAAGAGTTCGGGATCAGGGTTTAAGGTTTCAAAGGTTCAGGGTTTAAGGTATCGGGTTCAGAGTTTCGGGTTCGGGTTTAGGGTTTAAGGTTTAGAGTTCAGGAATTAAGATTCAGGAAGTAGGGTCTAGGGTTCAAGGTTCAGGAATCAGGGTTCAATATTTAGGGTTTAAGGTTCAAGGAATTAGGGTTCAGGAACTAGGGTTTAGGGTTCAAGAAATAAGGGTTCAGGAATTAGGGTTTAGGGTTCAAGGTTCAGGAATCAGGGTGCAGGATTTAGGGGTTTCGGGTTCAAGGAATTAGGGTTCAGAAATCAGGGTTTAGGGTTCAAAGAATTAGGGTTCAGGAATTAGGGTTTAGGGTTCAAGGTTTGCACGCAGTACCGCGAGCGGGCCGGCCACAACCCTCCGCTGAAAAAACGAATGGCTCGGCGCCGCGCTGAGCGGCTTCGGCTTTTTTTCAAACTCCGCGGCTTCTCTGCAAAGCTACCCACACAGCTCAAAACCCTGAACCCTGCAACCGTAATCTCAAGTAAAAAAAAAAAGCAGTCCCTCTAAAACCCTAAGAGAGAGAACGCCCGATTTGTGAGGGGCGACATCAGTTCAATTATTATTTTACACAGACTCAGAAAATTTCCCCGTGGGCAAAAAAATTACATTTCTGTCCCTCTTTTTCGCTTTCGCGCAATCGCGTCCTCCAAAGTCTGCTGAAGGCCTCCTCCCATTCGGGCGGGCAGTCCGGGCAGCAGGAGAAAAAAATTGGGGAAAAATATTCTGGGGAGGGGAGACTGGGGTTTAGGGTTTAGAGCCTGCAGGGACGCGAGAACCAGAAGATCGTTAATACGATACGATATGCCACGATACGATACGATACGATATGTCTCTATATATTGCGATATGACTACACGGCATACGATACGAAAACCTGCAGGTGCAGTACTGTTCATGGCACGGGGCAAGGCTGCCGTACATGTACGGTATCGCACGGATCGGCCCGTACAATCCTTCTCTCTCCCTCGTCCTCTCCCTCCCTCTCCCTCTGTCGTCTCCTCACCGCCCACCGCCGAGTCAACGCCTCACATAATCCTTTGTGTGTTATTAGAAAAGTAAGGCACTTAGATTGTAAATAAGGAGACAGGAGGAAGGAATGGGGGGAAAGGGGGGAGAGAGAGGGACAGCGCAGAGAGAGAAAGTGGCGAAATCAGCACAACATAAAACTGTTCAATTGTTGTGCCACGAACATGGACCCATCTTTCTCCATGTTTGATTCAATGAACAAACCAGCATTCGGTTATTATTGCTGAGGCAACATTCCCGAATAAAAAACATCATTTTTTGCTATCTTATGTCTTCCTCTTCCTCCGTTCTCCCACTCCCACTCCCTCCCTCTTCCCACTCTCCCTTCCCTCTCCCTAAACCTCCCTCTCTCCCTCCTTCACTCCCTCCCTCGTTTCCTTTCTCCCTCCCTCCCTCCCTCTCCCTGACCCTCCCACTCTCACTCCCACTCCCTACCCCTCCCTCACCCTACCCCTCCCTACACCCTTCCTCTCCCTACCCATCCCACTCCCTACATCTCCCTCTCCCTATCCCACCCTTCCTCTCCCTACCCCTCTCTTCCTCTCCCTATCCATCTCTCCCTCTCCTTACTCCACCCTTCCTCTCCCTACCCCTCTCTTCCTCTCCCTACCCCACCCTTCCTCTCCCTACCCCTCTCTTCCTCTCCCTATCCTTCTCTTCCTCTCCCTACCCCTCTCTCCCTCTCCCTACCCCACCCGTCCGCTCCCTACCCCTCTCTTCCTCTCCCTACCCCTCTCTCCCTCTCCCTACCCCTCTCTTCCTCTCCCTACCCCTCTCTTCCTCTCCCTACCCCTCTCTCCCTCTCCCTACGCCACTCTTCCTCTCCCTACCCCTCTCTTCCCTCTCTTCCTCTCCCTACCCCTCTCTCCCTCTCCCTCCCCCCCTCCCCCTCTCCCTACCCCTCTCTTCCTCTCCCTACCCCTCTCTTCCTCTCCCTACCCCTCTCTCCCTCTCCCTACCCCACCCTTCCTCTCCCTACCCCTCTCTTCCTCTCCCTACCCCACCCTTCCTCTCCCTACCCCTCTCTCCCTCTCCCTACCCCACCCTTCCTCTCCCTACCCCTCTCTTCCTCTCCCTATCCTTCTCTTCCTCTCCCTACCCCTCTCTCCCTCTCCCTACCCCACCCTTCCTCTCCCTACCCCTCTCTTCCTCTCCCTACCCCTCTCTTCCTCTCCCTACCCCTCTCTTCCTCTCCCTACCCCTCTCTCCCTCTCCCTACGCCACTCTTCCTCTCCCTACCCCTCTCTTCCTCTCCCTACCCCTCTCTCCCTCTCCCTACCACACCCTTCCTCTCCCTACCCCTCTCTTCCTCTCCCTACCCCACCATTCCTCTCCCTCCCACTCCCTTCTTCTACCATCAGCGCCTCTTCTGCGTCTTTTTTCGACGGCCGTTTTCTGCTATTTGGAAGCACTCCCCGCAGTAGTCCAGAACCTCTCCCAGAGTGGCCATCCTCTTTTTCGTAAAATTCCACGGAATTTCTATGCAGTAGTTCCCGCTCGCGTTGTATTCCTCGCGTTCAAAGACCGCTCGAACCACATCGTCATACACTTCTTCTCCGTACTCCGTCTTCAACTGAAGCAGTTCCACGTTGCCGCTATCGACAACTCTCTACAAAAAAAAAAAAAAAAAAGGGGGGGAGGGGGAGAAAAAGTAAAAAAATAAAAGTCAACAAATTTCAACACATTTTTTTCAGGAGGTTGAATCTTACGTTTATTCAAAGTCAATTTCTTTTTTGAAATAAGGATTTCAGGATTAACCTTTTCTTTGCCGTTTTCTAAAATTGTTTTCAACGGCATAAAATGTGGGAATGCGATCTTATCCTGCCACTTGGACAGAAGCTTAGCGCACTCTTCCTCCGATTTTCCCCTCTTCTCGAACTCACTCATCCACTTTTTCGCATTCAAATCCGCGGTCAAATACAAGCCGATTTTAGTCGACGTTTCAGTCATAAGATTCTTGACACAGTTTTTTCGAAGGACCTGAAATACAAATAAAAAAAAATAATAAAAAATTAGAAATTCTTTTTCACATTAAACAACACAAGTCACATCGTTCTTTGAATTGACTTTCCCATTCTGTGCCTATCCAACTTCTCATCCCACCTTCCTAAAAGCGCACGCACGCACACACAAAAGAGAGAGATACATATGATTGACTTAATAAGATGTGTAAGTGATGATTTAACTCATGTCGATTGATGATATCAGACACGACAAAAGGCATTGATGACGTCTATATGATATGATGATAACATCATGTAAAAAAAGAAAATGAAAAGAGAAACAAATTTACATGACATCATTAACATATGACCTACATCATACAAACATCATCAATGCCCTTCGTCGTGTCTGACATCATCAATCAACATGAGCTAAATCACCACTTGGCATCCTAAACCAATCACACATCTCACATCTCTCTCACTCTTTAACTCTCTATCTCTTTTAAATCACTGATAACATCAACAACATCATCACCATAAAGACTATTTCACTCACCTTTATAGCAGATTTCCTGCCTTCAACTACCTCAATGTTGAGTTCTCGTTCTGTTTTACTCAAATAATTATTTTGCATCCTCAAGTCCTCTACCTCGTCCTCTGCTCCTTCTTGAGCCTCCCGCTCCCTCCGCTGGGACTCTTCCAAATCAGACCTCAATTTCTGAATCCTTTCTTCCATATTTCTTTTCTCTGCCTGCGTTTGGTTTCAAAAAATGAAAAAACCTACGGGATTGAGAACGGAAAAAAAAAGCATTGAAATTTGTTTTTGAATAAGACTAACCACAAAATGGAAACTCGAGAAAAGTACCAAAAAAAAAAGCAATCACCTCATGTTTTTCTGCCAGCAGGGCCCGACTCTCCTCCAATCGCTGCCTCTTGTTCCGCTCTTCGCCCTCCTAAACGCGACGATGCGAAAACCAAATGCACACACAACTGTCCATTAGAATATCGTATTTTCGGGCCAACCCCCCCTCCTCCCCTCCCTTTCCCTCCCCCTTCGCCCTCCCCTCTTCACCTACCCCCTCACTCCTCCCCCCCCACTCTCCTCCTTTCCCCCCTGCCCATCGCTCCCCTTCCCTCCCACCTCCCTTCCTTCCCTCCCACCTCCCCACCTACCCTCTCCTTCCTCCATATAAACCTTCCTCACCCTCTCGTTTCCCCTCCTCCCCCATCCGCCCCCCCATTCCTTTACCCGTCCCTCTCCCATTCCCCCTCCCTCTCCCCCCCCCCTCCTCCCCCCTCTTCCTCTCCTTGCGCAGCCCGCGGCGCACCTCTCTCTTCGCCGCCGCTTCAATCTTTAGAAGATCTGACCCCCGCCCTCAAAGAAATGTGTTACCACTCACATGAAAATAAATTACGTAAGACTATCTGAAAAAAATGTACAGATTCTCTCTCTCTCTCTCTCTCTCTCTCGCTCTCTCTGCACCCACCCTCTTCATGTGTCTTCTTCACCGCCTCCAGCCGTAGATTTGCGCGCTGCCTCTCGTATTCTTCAGCCTAGATGCCACACATTCTAAAGAAAAATTAAACTCACCTTCTCTCACTCTCACACTCTCTCTCTCTCATACACATACGCACACCTCCCCACGCGCGAGCGCAAAGCAAAAACAAAAAAATCTTTCACCTTTGTCTCATTATCAGTTGCTATAGCTACCCCTCTCCTCCTTCAACTCTCTCCCCGTCCAAATTCTCTCTCCCCCCCCCCTCCCCCCCGCCCTCCCCTCTCTCCACATCTCACCCGCTCTCTCATCTACTAGCAGAACTCTCACCTCAGAAAATGTTTTAGTGCACGTATGCTTCTGAAAATAATTCTTTAAACTTGGCGGCCAACGGGATGCTTTTGGATTCCCACTCCCATCAAAAGGCAGCGTCTTTTCGCTCTGCATGTCGGCCTTTGTGACCAGCCACGCATAAAAATCCTTTCTAGTCTCGGAATAGTTTAAAAACCAATCCTGTCGTCCATGCCCGTCTTGCTTAAAGGATTTTTCCAACATCTCAGCTTGCAATCCCATAGCCTCTTCACCGAATATTACGAGACCCACACCTGTATGGCCGTCCCGATCTGACCAAAAAAGACAAATTCTTTTTATCAAATTTTTACACCAAAAAGTTCTCCCTTAATCCACCTCACCTGCACAACTTTTCTCTCTTCACACTCACTCGTCCTATTTAAGGCACCCTCCCTCCCTCCCTCCCTCCTTCCCCCTCCCC
>CM074815.1:2568328-2586160 GCA_037447605.1 Zygnema circumcarinatum
TCCCTCCCTCCCTCCCTCCCTCCCTCCCTCCGAACCAGCCTCACCATAGAAGACCCGCGCTTCGCGCACATGGAACTGTTTGAAGCTTTCAAAGAGTCTTTCCCGCGTCGGGCCCTCTTTGGGCCCTTTCAAGTTTGTGATCGGTGTTTGCACCATAGCCTTCCAAGGCCAAGCGTACGCTACCTCCTAAGCAAGAGAAGAGAGAGAGAGTGAGAGAGAGAGGGACAGAGAGCGAGGGAGAGAGAGAGAGAGAGAGAGAGAGAGAGAGAGAGAGAGAGAGAGAAAAAAAAGAACAGCGAGTAGAGAGGAAGCAAACCAAGCAGCGGTGAGGTGAAATGGGTCACAAAAAGAATATGAACACACTTCCAAACAAAAAAATGGATAAGAAAGACGGAACTGATTCTAAAATATGGACACTACGGACGTCACAAGGAGGAACTTTTCCCCCTCCCTCCTCCCCCGCCCCTCCCCTTCCTCCCTCCCCCCCCCCCTCCCTCCCCCTTCCCCCTTGTTACCTTCGTCACAGGCGGCACAGGCGGCAGCACTTCAATCGATTCCGCCTTCTCTTTCGACTTCTGTTTGTCGTTTTCCGCCGCCGCCGCCTCGTAAATCGCCTTATGGACTCCGCGGGTTCGGGCGTCTCCATTGACTTGCCACGTGGCCCGGGCGTGCTCCAAGAGGTGCTGCAACTCGAATTCCTTTTTTAGTTTGCCTGCGGCAGAAAAAAATAAGTAAGGAGAATGAAAAAACCGCAGAAAAAAAGAGTAAGCAAAACAAAAATAACGAAATTGTAAATAAGAAAAAGTAAGGGGCTCATCGCTCTCTCTTTTCTCTCTATCTCTCTCTCTCTCTCTCGCTTTCTCTCTCTCTCCCTCTCTCTTTCTCTTTTCTTCATACTTCCATTAGTTCTGCTGATTCAAAAAACATAAATAGGGAGAGGGAGCGAAGAGCGAGGGAGAGAGGGAATCAGCGGAAGCATTCGAAAGGAAGTATTAAGGAGAGAGAAAAACGGTGAGAGAGACAAGCGGGAAGAAAATTGAAAACTTAAATCCTTTTAACATTCAACAACATGAAAATCTGAAAATAAAGCGAGCCATAATATTTCTATCTAGTAGCTTACCTGTACATGCTGGACATCGGTAGTTTCCGTTTGCCCACTTGATGCCTTCCGCTTTAATCTGCTCCTTCATCTTCTTGCAGGCCTCCTCCTCTTCCTCCTCCTCGAATGGAAGATCGTCAAAGTATGTAATGTCCTCCATGTAGCCTCAGTTCTGTTGCACACAACGGCTGTTTAAGGCTTGTGAAAATCACAAGGAAATACCAAAAGGAACACGGACTCTTGAAAGGGAAAACGACAAGGAAACTCTGCCAATGAAGAAGGCTCCTTAATAGACTCCTTATGTCTCAGATAGCGAGCGCCTCCAAAAATATGGGGCTGTTTTCTCATCAGCGAAATTGTTGTTTCAGGATGTGATAGTGAATGTAAATCCTTCATTTTTTCTTGTTTGTGAAGGGACTGAGTAAAGAAAAAGTCTCTGTTGCGGGGACGCGCATGAATGCATGCGTTGCATGGTTCGATGAGATCAGAGGTGCAATGTATCTAGTCATTTTCACATTCTAGAAGATCCTGTTGCGTGCTTCGAAACAAGCCAAGATATTTTCCTGGCGATACAAGACGATACGATACGATACGCCATGTCATCTCCCCTGAAAACGTACCGTACAATTTATCCACGTGGGCAGTGGCTGATTGCCTGTTGAGCATACAGTACCCCATTTACTTATTCGATCCAAAAAATACCCTTAACGAATGCTGCTGCTGTACGGCAACGCAAAATTTGTGTAACAAAAAATGTTGCACTGTTGAATTCGCTGTTAAAATGAGTCAAGCTGTGGATTGAGCCTCCCTGTGCCTCTGCCCCGAAAAAGTTCTTCTTTTATTGGGAAAAAGACACACAAATTCTAAGTAAAGGCACCTAGCCAGTTAGCAAGTAGCTGCAGCACGGGGGTAGTGTGCGTAAACCATTTTTCAGACAGCCCAAAGTATTTTAGCCAATCGACTGTCGCCATTGGAGCCCACAAATGATGCTATGGCACTGGGCGGGCACATTCGTCGTTTTGGGACGTTAATATCGGGATATTCTTGTCGTATATTATTATATCGTATTGTAGGTAGAAGTGTGGAACTGTACTGGTCCGAAACTGCGACATGGAGCAGGAAAGGTGAGAGTGGGGGACGGAGGGACGAGTGGGGGATAAGGAGCGAGAGAAAGAGGAGGGAGAGTGGGCGCAAAGGAGAGAGGAGAGAGACGGGAGACAGTGAGGAGAGAGACAGGGGAGAGAGAGAGGAGAGAGGCAGGGGAGAGAGAGCGACGAGAGAGAGATAGAGGAGAGAGAGTCGAGAGAGAGACGAGAGAGATAGAGGAGAGAGAGGGGAGAGCGAGACGAGAGAGAGAGAGAGAGAGAGAGAGAGAGAGAGAGAGAGAGAGAAGGAGCTATGGCTGCGCTCTCCCGCTCCCTCCTCAGCCCTTCCATGGCTTCGTCTCTCCAGACTGCCTTCGGCCGTACTGCCACGTGGCAGTCTATTCTTCCTCCACCCCCCACGTCTGCCTCCCTCTGGAGGTCCCGCGTGGAGCTTCGGAGCCTGACACGTGGCAGCGATTTGGAGGCGCCGCGTCGCGTGCAGGGGAGTGCAATTCTCGCCGATGAGCCTTTGATGTCTGACACGTGGCGTGACGTGGAAGCGACAGCTGGCGGTGTGGGACCCGCCCCTGCTGATGCGCTTGAAGGTCAGTGGACTCATTTTGCAAAGCCCACATGTCTTATGGGATGCTGAACCCTCTCATCAGGGGTTTAGGGCCTTGTAGGCCTCCAGAGTTTTAGGGTTTCGTCCTTTTCCTATTAAAGATTCATAGCATCCCCTCCCTCTCCTTCTCCCTCTCCCTAACTCATTCCCAAGGAAAACCCGAAATTTTGAAAATTTGACAGAATTCTCACGCCTGGTATTTGCCTGAACCCTTCAAATCCTGAAGACATTGAACCCCAGATTCCTGGAATTGCCCCCAATTGCCAAACTCTCCTAAATTTCTTAAACTCTACCCCCCTCCCTCCCCCCGTTCCCAAGAGCTGACCATGCGCCCCCTCGTCCTCCGTGCCGTGCAGCGGAACGGAACGGAACGGCGGGCCGTGATTCCCATGCAGAGAGCCTGGCCAGTGAGCAGCTGGTGTTCACCAATATAACGCTGCCACCTGGCACGAACTCAAAAGTTAAACGTGCGGAGTTTGTGAAGAGCAGTGCTGAGGTGTCGCAATGTCCGAACGACACGCGGCCGGAGTTCGCTGTGATTGGCCGATCCAATGTTGGAAAATCGTCACTCATAAACATGTTGGTCAATAGGAGAGACCTCGCTCAAACTTCAAAGAAGCCCGGTAAGATTTTTTTTTGGTTTTTTAAAGCCTTCAGACCTTCTGGTATTTGGCACGATTGGTGTATTTATAGGCTGTTTATTTTTTATGTTATTTTTTAATTGTGAGTGGCCTCGGACATGCGCAGGCAAGACGCAGCTCATTAATCACTTCCTCATTAATGGCAGTTGGTACTTGGTCGACCTTCCGGGCTATGGGTACGTTCCCTCCCTCCCTCCTTCCCTCCCTCCCTCCCTCCCTCCCTCCCTCTCCCCCTCTCACCCTCCCTCCCTCCCTCCCTCCATCTCTCCCTCCCTCCCTCCCTCCCTCCCTCCCTCCCTCCCTCCCTCTCTTCCTCCCTCCCTCTTTCTCTCTGCAATTCTATGGTATGACGGTTTCATGATAGTATACATGTTTGGGAAATGTGACGGTAAACTGTAACGAGCTTTTACGGAACGGAGACATGGAACTCTATGCAGGTACGCGAAGGTTCCGCAAGTGAAGAGGACGATCTGGAACGAATTCACAAAGGAATATTTCTTACAGCGGAAAACGCTCGTGGCTGTGCTCCTATTGGTTGATGCTACGATTCCGCCACAACAAAGTGATTTCGAGTGTGCGGATTGGTTCGGACAAAACCAGGTGAAACCCATTCCCTATTCCCAGATCAAAAAAAAAAAAAAACAACTATTGAAAACCCTTATTCTTCATCGTCTGTAAAGATTTAGAAATGTCTGAACCCACACTCATCCATTTCACATTTTCTGGCTTTTGTAGATTCCGATAACAATCGTTTTCACAAAATGTGACCGCCGGAAAAAGCCGAAGAATGGCGGCAAACCTCCGCACGAGAACGTGAAGGCGTTTATAGAGGAGCTGAAAACTTACTATGCGGAGCTCCCTCCATGGATCATGACAAGTTCCGAAAACGGAATGGGAAAAGACGGACTGCTGACACATGTAGCGCAGCTCAGGAACTATTGGCAAACATGAACACTTCATAAGTTTCATGAATTACGCAAATATTTCATGAACTCCATATCTCTCTTTCATAAGGAGCTTGGAGCAGCATATGTGGTGGATGGGTTGTGGAGAGCATTGCATGGAGGGATGGCCCATGATTATGGCTTCATCATTCACGTTATGGAACGCAAGTTGTATATGTATGTTTGTGTGTGAGAGAGAGGAGAGACAGAGGGAGAGAGGGGGGGGAAGAATGAGAGGGAGGGAGAGTGGGAGGGAGGCAGAGAGGGAGTGAGATCGATCCAACCCCTCTAATTTGGTAGTATGTTTCATTTGCTGACTGAAAATTCACAAAGCATTTTATTATCACTCTTAAGCGAAAACCTAATTCCGGCATTCCTACAAACTGACCTACATTGTTCTCTTTACTCCCAACTGCAACTTACGGCAAATGAGCGACGGTGGCACTGCCTACAAATTTTTACATGTCGGTCCTAACCGGGCAGCCAAGGAAAAAAAAAACTACTTCTTGACCCTCCAACTGCACCCCGAGTCTCACTTTCTTCCGATCATCCACTGGTTGCTGACGTCATCGTTGAACTCGTTGAACTAAAGTGGCCCTAAAAACTAAGTAATAGATCTATCTCCGACTCCCGAGGGGTCCAAAAAAAAGAAAACCCCACAATCGAGTAGACCCTTAAACCCTAAACCCTCCTTAACCCTAAACCCTAAACCCAAGCAAACTATACAATTGACGGCGGAACGGAAAGCGAAGGCATGGAACGCGGCGTCCCCCTCCCGTGATTCACATTCATTCGATTTTGACTAAAGTTTTCATGTTCGGACTCGCCTGCTGCTGCTGGTGCTGGGCCGAACTTCGAGGTCCGGAAATGGAATATTTAATCTCTCAAAATATTTAGCTCCCGGGGCGACATCGTTCCCTTTATTCACCACCACCGCCTTTGCAGGTCCGAAAACAACTCCTCGAAAAATCAGCTCCGTATTCGCCACTTTCAGTGTCACAAAATATCCCGCATCGAAAGTTCCGTCAAAAATTCCCTCCACTGTTTTCCCCAGCAGCGAGCCCGCCCCTCCTCCCGCCTCCTTCTTCCTCCTCCCTCTCCGCCTCCCTCCGGACGACACGTGTCCCGATCCTGGCGTCTCCAGCGCTGCCACCTGGACACCAATAGAAGTAGGAAACTTTAGGGTTTTGGCAGTCTTAGGGTTCTTAGGGTTTTGGCAGTTTAGGGGTTTTTAGGGTTTTGGCTTGAAGGGATGTAGGGTTCTGAGCGCCAGGGTATTAGAGTTGCTAGAAGGTGATGGATGCTGCATACAAGACAGTCTGCATATTGGTACAACTGTAACTCTCCCGACGGCCCAAAAACCTAAACCCCACCACCCCAATACTCAACCCTAAACCCCACCATCCCAATACTCAAATCCATAAACCCCACCACCCCAATACTCAATCCTGAACTTTCAATCTCAAGACGCCTCATCGAACCCTTTATCCCAAAACCCTAAAAACCCAAACCCCGACCCTCCCCCATACCCATAGCCCCTGAACCTTAAATCCTACCCTGAACCATCAGCAGTCCCTAACCCCTAAACCCTAACCCTAACCCTAACCCTTACCCCCTTCCCCCCACCCCCCCCATACCCATAGCCCCTGAACCCTACCTCCTGCGCCCCCCCCCCCATCCCCTCCGTTTCCGGCGCGGGCGCCATCTTGAGGAGCAGCGGCGCCTTCTTCTCCGTCCGGTCGGGCACGGGCAGACCCGCCTCCTCGAGCTGCTTCCGGCGGAGCTCAACCTCCTCCCGGCTAGGCCGCCCCCTCTTGCGTTTAAACTGCAGCTTAAAGAGCTTCTCCCTCTCTATCTCCTCCTTAGAGCGGCGCCTCCTTCGCTGTTTCTGTCCCGTTGGGTCCGACAGCATAGCAACCATTTGGGACTGAGCCTGCGTGTAAAACCGTTGCCGTTCCGCTTCAGTTAGAAGGGACCAGCGTTGACTGATGATGCTCTCCACCCACTGATTGTTGGCAGACGGAAATTCCGCATTGATTCCCGGGCGGGTTCGTTCTTGGTAGATAGCAAACGCCCGATTTCCGATGCTTAGTTGCAAGTTTCCGGGGCTTAATTGCAGGTTTGGGGAGTATTGGAGGGTAGCATCAGAGACGGCTTCTAAGGGGGTTCCCAGGGGAGGGGTGGAATTGGGGCTATTTTGGAAGCGAAGTAGGGCTAAGGGTCCTCCAAAGGGAAGGGGGAGAGGGCTCATGAATGGGTTCCGGGGTTCAGGGTGGGAGGGAGGGGGGGCAGGGGGGTAGTGCTGGGAGTGGGAGAGGGAGGGCTCGTGGGGAGGCCCTTGATGCGTCTGCAAGGAGACAAAAACGAGATTCGGTTAGAACCCATTGATCTCAACTGAACTGAACGTTTAACTAAAGCGAGTTTTAATTGCATTGGATTTTTGTACTGGGTTGGTCTGGTTTAATGGATCGAACTCATGAATGAGCTTGAAGTTAATAAGATTCGTGAAGTTTGGACAATCTTCTTCAAAAAAAATAAAGGTCTCCCCTCCCTTCTCCCTCTCCTCCCTCTGTCTCCCTATCTCAATCCCTCTTCCCTCCATCCCTCCCATATGTCCCTCTCCCCTTCATTCTCCCTCTCTTGCATTGAGGCCGCAGTCTCTCCCTCCCTTCCTATTTCTCTGACTACCTACCTCGCTCTTTGTCTCCCTCCCCCTCTTCTATCTCTTTACAGCTTCTCTTTCACTCGCCCCATCCCCCGTCCTCCCACCTTCCCTCCCCGCCTCTCCAACCCCACCTCCCTTCCACGCGCACCGTCTTTCTCTCCTCCCACTCTCCCCCTCACACACACACTCCCTTTCTCCACACAATCACTCCCTGTCTCCCGCTCTCTCCCTCACCCACTCCCCCACACACACACAATCTCTCTCTCCACCCTCTCTCTCTCCCTCTCTGAAGTTGAGTAGCTTTCTGAGGTAGGCCACAGGAGTGGGCTAGAAATTCAAAATTTCAAATATGAAGGACTTTACATTGGATTATACACGAATAGAAATAATGAGAGAACAAAGAGATGAATAGCAGACTCTCTGTCTCACTCTCTCCCCCTCTCTCGTCCTTCTCTCCTTCCCTCTGTCTCTCTCACACTCATCTCTCACCTCTTGATCCCTCCTTTTAATAAAGCTTCTTCATTTCTTCACGTGTCCTCTCCTCACCAACTCCCCTCTCACTCCCCCGCCTCTCCCCCACCCTTCCCTTTCCTCCGCTTTTCCGCTCTCCGTTTCCTTGTCTCTCTCCCTCTCCCTCTCCCTCTCCCTCTCTCTACATTGTTCCCATTCCCACCACTCTCTTTCTTCCCCTTCTCTTCCCTCGTGCTCTTCAATCCACTTTACTTTCTCCCGTACTCTTCCCTTATCATCACCCTTCTCTCCTTACTTACGTTCCCTCTCTCTCTCTCTTCCTCCCTCCCTCCCTCCCTCTCCCTCTCTCCCCACCTCCCTCCCTCTTCTACCCCTCCTCCCTTCCCTCCCCACCCCCTTCCTCCGACTTTTCCCCTTCCTCTCGTCCTCCCCTTACATCTCCTTCCCTCTCTTCCCTCCTTTTCCTCCCTCTTCTTTCCTTCTTTACCTCACTCTCTAAGCATCCCTTCTTCCTTCATCCCATCTACATACTTCTCTCTCCTCCCTCCTCCCTCCCTCTCCTCCTGCATTTACTGCCCCTCCTTTTCTCCATCTCTCTCTCCCTCCTGCTCTTCATCCTCCCCTCCCTCCCACTTCTGTCTCTCTCTTCCTCCCTCTCTCCCTCCCTCCCTCCCTCCCTCCTTGTACCTACCATTCCGCCGCCATGGCCGCCTCCAGGTGCCGCCGCGCCGTCTCCCTCTCCCCTCCCCTCCCGCGCGTCCCCCCCCGTCCCCCCTCCCTCCATCCCCCCTCCTTCCATCCCCCCTCCTCCCTCTCTCCCTCTCCTCTCTCCTTCTTAACCCTATCCAAAACTCCAACCCTAACCCTAACCCTAACCCTAACCCTAACCCTGACCTTCACCTTCACCTTCACCCTCACCCTCACCCTCACCCTGAACCCTAACCCTAACCCTAACCTTCACCTTCACCTTCACCCTCACCTTAACAGGAACCCTGAACCCTGAACCCTGAACACTAACCCTAACCCTAACTCTAACCCTAACCCTAACCTGAGCCCTAAGCGGACCCTATGGCCCTGCCCTGCCTCTCCGCGCGGAACGAAACCACGAGCGGTTCGAAAAGCGTATGAACGAAAGGGGAAAAGGAGGTAAGAAAAAAGGGAAGCGGGAGCGAACCCACAAAAAGGGGAAAACCCAAACCGCGGAGGCAAGTAAAACTTTGGCGAGAAACGAGAGAAAAATGAAAAATGGGGATGCAAAAATAGCAAATAGAAATGCGCCTCCTTTTGTACTTGCAAATATTCGCAGCAGCCGGCACGGAGGGAAGGGTTCAGCACCAAAAATAAAAGGGCCAAACGGGGAGGGCGGAGGCGGGGTTTAGGGCCGGATGTCAGAGGAAATGACCGGGCGTGATCTGAGACGTCCACGTGGTGAATCGGACGGTGAAAAAAGATTTGGTGGATGCGCTGGCGGCAGTTCCGACGGCCGAGAAATTTTGTGGCTGCGATTTATTCCCCGTTTATCCCCGAATAAAAATCAAAAAAAGTGTACGAAAATATGGCGTACGGAAATTTGGACGGCGGGGAAGGTGTTGAGGGCGGGCTCTGATTAGCGGGAAATCAAAATTTGGCCAGCGGTGGTAAATTCAAAAAAGGATTGAAAATTTGAAATCGATTTTTTAGGGTTTGAAATATCGGTAGGTTTTGCATTGAGATTTTGAACTTCGATTTGCAGTACAGGCACAGAATAAGCGTGAAATGTTTTGGCTGCCCGAAATCACAAAACTATTTACACTTTTATATCGTTTTCATCACTTTTTTATATTCCTTTTTGAGGTTTGATGTGAACTTGTCATGAGTTGAACTCCCGCCACGCCGTACACGGAACTGCGTTACATGGAACCCCAAATATATCGCCCATTTCGTCTTAGCTGCAAGTAAAGGTATCGAGATATTTCTCCACGATTGTACATCCACAAATTTTTCTATGCCAACCCCAACTCTCACGTCTTTTAGCCAATCACAAGGACGATATCAAAAATATATCAAGATGCATACGATATATCTTCAATATGCTGAAGGCACGCCTTCCATTACCAGCAGCCCTATGATCGAACTTCTTGAGCTCCGATACAAGTCAATACAAGCCGATACAAGCCGATACTTTACGATACAAGAAGATACTATCCGATACATTCCTAAACCCTGGCCTTAAACCCCGAACGCCCCCACGACGGCGCCTTTTCTTCTCCGAGCGCCACGTGCCAGCCCGAGGGCCATCCTCCCACCGCTATGGCCACGCTGGCAGCGCCAGCTGCTGCCACGTGTCCCTCCGGGCCGTGCAGTGCCACGTATGCAAGCGGGGGCCGCCCGGGCTTTCAGGGAATAGCGACAGCTGGCAGGATTCAGGGTATTGGCCGCCCTGCTGCCACGTGGCAGTGTTTGAGTGGCGGAGGGCAGGGTGGGAAGGCGGTGGAGGGCGCCACGTCACGGGAAAATTCGTTTTGCTCGCCAGCTGGCCGCGTCGGATTCGTCGGGAGCTCGTTCTTGGCGGTACGAAAGTTCGCAGTTTGTGGGGTTCAGGGTTCAGGGTTTAAGTAAGTTGAAAGGCTTAGGGTTAGGGTTCAGGGTTTAAATTATAAGCTGTTAGGGGTAAGAGTATAGGGCGTGGTGCGAATTTCGGAATGGAGTCGCGTTGTGTACATAAAGGGGAATTTGCGGAGAATTTGAAGCTGAATTTTTCCGATATTTTCATTAAACTTACAGGGATTATTAGGGTTTTGCAGCCTTAGGGTTGGAGTCAAATGCAAAAATTATTATTCTGAATTAAGATTCTGAATAGTGACAAATTCTTTCTTCTTCGACCTCGCCCCTCCCACTCCCTCACCCTCTCCCTCGCCCTCTCCTCCTCCCCCCCTCTTCCTCACCCTCGTCCTCGCCCTCGCCCTCCCCACCTCCCCCCCTCTCCCACTTCCTCACCGTCTCGCCCTCTCCCTCGCCCTCTCCCTCTCCCTCTCCCTGTCCCTCTCCCTCTCCCTCTCCCTCCCCCTCTCCCTCTCCCTCTCCCTCTCTCTCTCCCTCTCCCTCCCTCACCCTCCCTCTCCCTCCCTCTCCCTCTCCCTCTCCTCTCTCCCTCTCCCTCTCCCTCTCCCTCTCCCTCTCCCTCTCCCTCCCTCTCCCTCTCCCTCTCCCTCTCTCTCCCTCTCCCTCTCCCTCTCCTTCTCCCTCTCCCTCTTCCCTCTCCCTCTTCCCTCTCCCTCTCCCTCTCCCTCTCCCTCTCCCTCCCTCTCCCTCTCCCTCTCCCTCTCCCTCCCTCTCTCTCTCTCCCTCTCCCTCTCCCTCTCCCTCTCCCTCTCCCTCTCCCTCTCCCTCTCCCTCTCCCTCTCCCTCTCCTTCTCCCTCGCCCTCTCCTCATCCCCTCCCCCTCCCTCAACTTCTCCCTCTCCTTCGCCCTCTCCCCCTTCCCCCCCGCTCCCTCACCCTCTCCCTCGCCCTCTCCCCCTCCCCCCCTTCTCTCTCGCCCTCTCCCTCGCCCTCTTCCTCTCTCTCTCCCCCCCTCCTCCCCCTCTCCCTCACCCTTTCCCTCTCCCTTGCCCTCTCCCCCCACCCTCTCCCTCATCCCCTCTCTCTCCCTTGCCCTCTTCCCCCCCCTCTCTCCCTCATCCTCTCCCTCGCCCTCTCCCCTTCCCCCCCCCACTTCCTCACCCTCTCCCTCGCTCGCTCCCCCTCTCCCCACCTCTTCCTCACCCCCTCCCTCGCCCTCTCCCCCTCTCCCCCTCTCCCCCCTCTCCCTCTTAATCTCCCTCGCCCTCTCCCCCTCTCCCCCCTCTCCCTCTTAATCTCCCTCGCCCTCTCCCTTCCTGTCCTGGCCCTCCTAATCTCCACACCCTTTCCCTCTCCTTCTCCATTTTCCCCTCTTATGTCCCGCCATCCCTCACGTTATATTTTCATTTCTTACCTTTGTTTCCGCAGAACGAGGCAGGCGGCATCTCTGCGTTTGTCAGACCGGGTTTCCCAAGGAAGCTGCCAGGCAAAAGTTTTGTCATCCGGGCAGCCATTTTTGACCAATTGTCGGACAACTTGGAAAAAATTTGGCAGAAATTGGGAAAAGAAAGTACGCTTCACTTTTCTCCATCCCAACCCGTTATTTTTATTGGTTCTTTAAAAACCGAAAAAAAAAGGTAATCACTATCTCAAAGCGTCTTGGTTTTCTTTAATGAACTTAAAGGTATTTTTTCATTTCTTGTCTCAACCCCTCTGGTTCAAAGAAGAATAGGTACCATACCAAACATCACATATGACAAGAGAAGAAATGTGTTCACTAATCTTTCTTCTGTAATCCTCCTGACTTAGTTTCCTTTTCTTCATTTGTGGTTGCAGCGATTCTGACTAAAGAAAACATCAAAGAACCGATGCAAGACATCCGAAGGGCTCTTTTGGAGGCAGACGTGAGTGAAACATTATTCTTAATTCTTAACCTTTTTCCTTACGATCCTTTCTACTTCCATTTCCGTGACCGCTTTATCATTTCCCTTCACATTCTTACACACCTCCTCTCTCTCTCCGCATCCCTCCCTTTCTCTCTCTGGTGCTCCATCTCGCCCACCTCTCTTTTGCCTCCCCTATCACCTCCCACTGTCCTGTTCTCCCCTCCCCCCCCGTGTTTCCCCCTACTCCTCCCCATCCCCCTCCCCCTCCCCCTCCCCCTCCCCTCTCCCCCCCTCTCCCCCCTCTCCCCCCCTCTCCCCCCCTCTCCCCCCCTCTCCCCCCCTCTCCCCCTCCCCCTCCTCCTCCTCCTCATAGTGCAGGTGAGCCTGCCAGTCGTTCGGCGCTTTGTGAAGTCCGTCAGTGAGCGCGCGGTGGGGACGGAGATCACTCGAGGAGTGCGGGCAGACCAGCAGCTCGTTAAAGTAAGCACACCTCGTTAAAGTAAACTCAGCTCGTTCAATAACTGCAGCTCTTTGGAGTAAGCACAACTCGTTAAAGTAAACCATCTCGTTAAAGTAAAAACACAGATCGTTAAAAGTAAGCACATCTCGCTAACAGAAAACACGGCTCCTTAATGTAAACACATCTCACTAATATACACACACTTGTGAGTGTAAAGACAGCTCGTTAAGTCGCTAGTGAGAAAAAAGTAAAAGCAGCCCCTTAGTGGAAAGGGGATAGTGAGCGGGGAGAAATGGCAGGCGAGAGGGAGAGGGAGAGGGGAGCCACCTTCTATAGGCCATCGCATTCTTTCTCAACCAAAATTGCTTAAAAAGCCGAAATCAGAATGCTGAGGAAAAAAGGACTCGAATCAATTCTTCAAGTTTTCAAATTTTCGAGTTTTTGGGGTTTTATAGTGCTTTTAGGGTTTGAAATTCTTACGCAGCTGCGGACATTTTTGTCTTGGGTGGGAACAGGTGGTGAACGATGAGCTAGTGCTGCTGATGGGGGGTCAGGTAGCACTCCACTCCACTCCCCTCCACTCTCTCTCTCTCTCTCGTTCTCTCCTATTCCAACCCCTCCCCCACCCCTCCCCCACCCCTCCCCCACCCCTCCCCTTTCGCCGCCGCCTTTTCCAACCCTCTCTCCCCTTTTCTGCTTCCCCTCACCCCCTCTCTCCCTCCCATTTCCACTGTTCCCCTCGCTCTCCTCCTCCCCGTCTCCCTCTCCCTCCCCCTTTCCCTCCATTTTCCCTTTTTCTTCTCGTCCCCTCGCTGTCCCTCCTCCCTTCCGCCTCCCTCTCGCGCTTTCGCTTTCCCTCCTCCTCCTCCCCTTCCTCTCTTTCCCATTCACTCACGTTGAGAGTCTATATATATATATATATATTTATATTCCAGGTGGCGGAGCTCCAATACGCCCCGGTGGGCCCCACCGTCATCCTCATGGCGGGGCTTCAGGGTGTGGGGAAAACCACTGCCTGTGGAAAATTGGCGCTCTATGCCAAAAAGAAGGTGTGGCTATAACCCATTTGTACCCCATTGTTATTCCGTGTAAGCTCAAAGCATAACAATTTTTTGCCCACTTTACGGGGCGATACCTCTTCGTTTTGGGGGTGTGGGGTTTAGTCTGTGTTGAGCGTAAAGTGGGGGGAAGAGGGGGGTGGGCGGTGGGGATGGGAGAAAAGGGGACGAGAGAGAGAGAGGGAGAGAGAGAGAGTGTGTAATAATGGAGGGAAGGGATAGGGAGAGAGAGTGGTAGGTGTGTTAGGAGGAGAAGGGGAGGAGTGGGTGATGGAGAGAGGGAAAGGGAGCGACGACGGGGGATGAGAAAATTAGGGAAAGGGAGAGGCCTAAAAAAAAATACAAAAGTGAGAGGTATGAAGTCTTAAATAGCAATTGGGGTTACTTTCTATTTTGGGGTGGGGTGGTTATAATAGGGAAAAACTGTCTTAATGGTGGCAACGGATATTTACCGGCCGGCTGCTATCGACCAGCTTATCACTCTCGGAAATCAGGTGAGACAAAATTTTCGTTTTTTTTTTTTCTTTTCACAAGTTTTCCACATTCATCACGAGGTTTTACTTTTTAGGACCATCTTTCTTTGGGAACGGCAGGTGTCACTTTTCCTGGAGTCCCTCTTCCCTCACCTTCTTCCCCCCCCCTCTCTCTCCCTCTCTTCCCCTCTCCCCCTCTCTCTCGACCTTAAATGCTTGCCAAGCTGACACGTACTCCATTGCTCTCAGTGTAATGGTTGCCACATCATTAGATGCAACTCCCTCCCTCCCTCCCTCTCTCTCGCTCTCTCTCACTGTCTCTCTCCCACTTTCTCACCCTTGGTCGTGGGAGTGTGGGATGAACCACCTTGCAGGTAGACGTTCCCGTGTTTTCTCTCGGCCAAGATGTCGCTCCGCCAGAAATTGCCCGACAGGGCCTTGAGGAGGCGAAGAGGAGAAAAGTGGATGTGGTCATAGTGGACACAGCCGGCCGTCTTCAGGTGATCTCTCTCTCCCTCTCCTCTCTCTCTCTCTCCCTCTCTCCCTCTCGTTCTCTTCTGTCTCCCCTCCATTCATCCCCCTTTTCTTCCTTCTCCCGGTTTTTCCCTTTCGTCCTCTCTCGACTCCTCTCACCCCCCCCCCTCCTCCTCTCCTCTTCCCCACTCTCTCTTCCTCTTTCCCTTTCGATGTCCTACGCTCCCCATCGCCGTCTCCCCCACTTTCCCACTCTCTCGTTTTCCTCTTCTCAATCTTTCTCTACCCCTCTCTCCTTCCATCCCTCTTCCATCCCCTCTCTCCCTCTCTCTCCCTCCCTCATCCCCTCCCTCCCCTCCCCCCCCAACCCTCTCCCACCCCTCCCCTCCTCCCCCCCACTTCAACCCTCTCCCCACCCCCCCCCCCTTCCGCCCCCACTCCCCCACAAACTTTATCCTCCTCAAACGCTTGACTGTAATCCCAACCCCAACTGAAACTGTACCCCCCCCTCTCGCCCCTCATCTCCCCTCCCTCACCCCCCCCCCCAAAACCCCAACCCTCTCAAACTTCACCCTCCTCAAACCATTACCGAAACCCCAACCCCAACTGTACCCCCAACTGTAACCCCAACCCCAACCCCAACCCTAACCCTAACCCTAACTGTACCCCCACCCCCAACCCCAACCCTAACCCTAACCCTAACTGTACCCCCACCCCCAACCCCAACCCTAACCCTAACCCTAACTGTACCCCCACCCCCAACCCCAACCCTAACCCTAACCCTAACTGTACCCCCACCTCACCCCCAACCCGAACCATAACCCCAACTGTACCCACAACCCCAACTGTACTTCCAACCCCAACCCCAACTGTACTCCCAACCCCAACCCCAACTGTAACTGAAACTGAAAGTGGACCCTGAACGGAAGTGCAGGTGGACACGGAGATGATGGCGGAGCTGCGTGCCATAAAGGCCGTCCTCCGCCCGTCCGAGGTACTCCTCGTGGTGGACGCGATGACGGGGCAGGAGGCGGCGGGGCTGGTAGCGGCCTTCAATGCTGACGTGGGCATCACAGGGGCCGTCCTCACAAAGGTCGACGGAGACTCCCGCGGAGGGGCAGCTCTCAGCGTGAAGGAGGTGAGAGGGGGAAAGTGGGGGTGGTGGTGGTGCTCGCAGTTCTCGGTTTTTTGGTTATTTGGGTTGTCGGTTTTTTGGTTATTTGGGTTGTCGGTTTTTTGGTTATTTGGGTTGTCGGGTTTTTGGTTATTTGGGTTCTCGGTTTGTTGGGCTTATGGTTATTGTTGAGTTTATGTTTTTTTGGTTACAGGTTTTGGGATGCTAGATAGTGGGATTATCGAGTTTTTTGCTGTTTTTGGGCAGTCGTTAGGTTGGGAACGGGACTGGAAGCAGAAGCTAGAGCCGGAGTCTCCCCGCCTCCTCTCCCACTCTTGCTCTCCCCTCTCTCCCTCTCTCCCACTCCCCACCCACTCCGTTCTCTCTCTTCCCGGAAATCGATCAGGAATGGAAAATATCCAAAGCCGTAGGAATGTTGGAAAATTGCAATTACGGACTTGGTTCAAAATTCGATCCAAATGGGGTATATGGGTGTGTGCAGGTTTCTGGGAAGCCGATAAAGTTTGTGGGAGAGGGTGAGGGTATGAGCGCTCTTGAGCCCTTTTATCCCGACCGAATGGCTCAGCGCATTTTGGGGATGGGAGATGTTCTCACACTCGTCGAAAAAGCACAAGAAGCGGTGAACTTCGCCTCTCTAATTCTCAACCCCTCGTCCTCACTCCCCTTCCCTTTCCCCCTTCCCCCCCTTCTCTCTCGCTCTTTCTTTCACTCTTTCACTCCTTCCCTCCCCCCTCCCCCCCACCCCCTTTTCTCTCTCGCTCTCTTTCTTTCTCCCTCCCTCCCGCCCTCCCTCTCTCCCTCGTCTTCCCTCTCTCACCCTCCCTCTTTATCACTCCCTCCCTCCCGCCCGCCCCCTCCCCTCCCTCGCTCTCCCTCACTCTCCCTCCCTCTCACTCACTCCTTCCCTCCCTCACCTCCCTCTCCTCCCTCGTCCTCCCTCCTCCTCCCTCCCTTCCTCCTCCCTCCCTCCTCCCTCCCTCCTCCCTCCTCCCTCCCTCCTCCCTCCTTCCCTCCCTTCCCTTCCTCACTCCCTTCCCCTCCCCTGTTTGCTTCTCCCTGAGCAGATGGCTCAAGAGGACGCCCTCGCCCTCCAGAAGAAGATAATGGACTCAAAACTCGACTTTGATGACCTTTTGAAGCAGACTCAAATGATGTCCCGAATGGGCTCGCTCAGCGGAATTGCTAAACTTATGCCGGGATTGAACAAAGTAATTGATTTTTACTCTCTTCAGGGAATTTGTGTTTTTCGGAACCTTTTCATTAGAATTGGAATTAGAATTAGCTGGTTTTGAGCGGGTTTTTAGTTTGTTTGTTTTTTTTTTTTTTTTTTTTTGGTTTGTTTTTTTCTTGGTTTGTTTTTTAGAGCTTTCGGGTTCTTATTGTTTAGATGGTCCTTGGGGTCTTCAACAGTTTTTTGTTTTTTAGTTTTCTCCCCCTCATCCCCTTACCTCCCCCTTTGCTTTTTTCACCTCATTTTCACCTCCGGCAGTTGAGTCCGAAAGAGATTAAGGATGCAGAGAACAGCATGAGAGTGATGAA
The DNA here is from genome assembly GCA_037447605.1 of Zygnema circumcarinatum. Lineage (NCBI taxonomy): Eukaryota > Viridiplantae > Streptophyta > Zygnematophyceae > Zygnematales > Zygnemataceae > Zygnema > Zygnema circumcarinatum. The sequence continues at coordinate 2,585,422 of CM074815.1, forward strand.
GTCAATGATCAACTCCATGAGACCAAGTACGTAAATTCTCTCCGTAACATAGTATAAAGTTTCCGTATAAAGTGAAGTTAAAAGCTGAAATGTACTGATTAGCCCTGATTAGTTTTTCCCTTCTCTTTAAATCTCATTTCATTTATCTTTTCATTATTTTTGCTCCAAATTTAACTTTGAAATTTGCGAAATGCGAAGTGCTCAAATTTTTTTTTTTTTTTTGTGTGGGCGTAGTCGAGAGACGGAATCCGGAATTGCTCGCGGAATCGCCGAAAAGGAGACGGAGAATTGCAAATGGATCGGGAAGAACACAAGAGGAGGTGAGAGAGCAGCTCTGACACTCCCTCCCTCCCTCCCTCCCTCCCTCCCTTCCTTCACCCTCTCCACCTCCTCCAACTTCCTCGCCCCCCCCTCCCTCCCCTCGTCCTCCTTCACCCTCTCTCTCTTCTTCGTCCTCCCTCTTCCCTCCCTGCCACGGTTCGTCCCGTACGCACTCCATCCCACCCAGCCTCCCTCCCTCTCTCTCCCCTCCCACTCTTTCTCTCCTCCCGCTCTCCCTTCCCTCCCTCTCTCCTACCCTCCCCTTATCTTTTGTGCCTCTCTCCCTCCCTATCGCCCTCCCTCCTCCCACTCTCTCGTCTCCCTCCGGCCATCCTTCCCTTCTGGCCTCTCTCCGTCCCTCTCCTCTCCTTGTCACTCCCTCCCCCCCTCCCTTCCTCCCTCCCTCCTTTCCTCCCTC
>CM074815.1:2595262-2638356 GCA_037447605.1 Zygnema circumcarinatum
ACCCGTACGGCCTCCGTGTGGCCGGTCGCGCCCGAGCAGACGGCGTCGTACGACGGGTCGGGCACGCGGCCCTGCGTGTACCCGACCTCCGTCCTGTACCCCATTTGCACCCCATATACTTAATAAACGGAAAACCTTTAGAGAGAGAGAGGGGGGGGGAGAGAGGGAGAGAGAGGGAGAGAGGGAGAGGGAGGGGGAGGGGGAGGGGGAGGGTAAGCGCACTCACTTGACGACACCTGGCACGCGCTGATAGGCCAGCTCGACCCCCCAGAAGCAGCCGGCGGCGAAAGTGGCGAATTCGAGGCCGGGTCCGGGCACGTCGTCATCGGGGCCGAGCGTGACGCTTGTCACGTCCGCCTCCGCCTGAGCCTTCGGGGAGCCGCCGAAGGAGGGAAACCACGAGGGCTTCTTCATGCCGACGCTCTGAGGGAGGGGGAGGGAAAGGAGGGAGGGAGAGAAGGAGGGAGGAAGGGAAGGAGGGAGCGAGGGGAATGAGGGAGAGAGGGGAATGAGGGAGAGGGAGGGAGAGGGAGAGGGAGAGGGAGAGGGAAAAGGAGATGGAGAAAGAGGGAGAAAGTGGAGGCGGAGTGAGGGAGGAGGAGTGGGAGTAAACAGCAGGCAGGATCATAGGGAGGGAGAGGGGGAGGGAGAGGGAGGGGAGAAATCACGCACACCGTCAGTACAGTCACATAAACTGAAGGAAATAAAAAAAGACAATGAAAGGTCTAAAAATACGAATTGAAACAAGAGGCCAAATCTCATTAAAAAAAATTGAATGAAAAATAAAAAAATTCCTCAATGAAGAGAAAGACAAGCCAAAAAAACATAAAATATAAAAGCTCACCTGGAAAAAACTGGCGTACTGAATTTCAGATTTCCGGCGGGGGAAAATCTCCCCCCGGCTGCCCGTCACACGAGGTAACGATCGCCCAAAGAACGACGCAGTTCCGTTGATAACTGTAACGGATTTCCGTGACAGAGAACCTCCCAACCCGACCAGAGAGGCCGCGGAAGCGCTCACTGACGAGGCCGCCACTGCTGACGTGGCCATCTGCCTGAACTCAAAACTCTGAGCCCTCTCTCCCTCCCCCTTTCTCTCTCCCTCTCTCTCTCCGTCCCCCTCTCTCCCTCGACCCTGTACGTGCGCAGTCTCCGCAGAGCCACACCCTCCATGGAAGGTCCTCGAAGGTCTCTGAGTGCGACGTGGCCCAATCGGCGACAAGTTTTGGTGACACGTGGCACAAAGTAAGTGGTCGATTCTCAAAGGGAAAGTCTGACGTGGCTTTACAAACGCGAGGCGACACATGTGCAGAATCACCCGAATTGCTCCCGTTGCGTGAACAGGCAACTGTAGTTTCGTGTCGTTCGTATGTGATAGTTGAGAGCCTGTCCAGTTCTACGCGATCCCAGCAGTTTTGTAGTTTATTGCAATTCGGTCTACTGTATGCTCGGCTACATGTTGAGTTACAGCTATTTGAAACTGTAACAATTTCTATGAAGGGATCGGCCGACAACTCGTGGGCCAATCTTCGCCGTCGGTTTAGATCGGTTGAGATCTGTCACGATCGGTCTGGATCAGTCCAGACCGGTCTAGATCGGTTCAGATCAACAGAATTGTTCAATAAAGCCGCGACGTGCTGTCCATCCCCACACATGCACTCAACAACAACCTAGCGATCTATGTGGACAGAGTCCCTCGTAGATCCAAAATTTCGCCACTGTCAACGGATTTCTGGGCAGCATGGATCCGCCTTGGAAGGTCGTCATCGAGGGATCCTGCCGTCCAGAATTCAACCAAGGAGGTGATCCCACGTGGTAAATGACAGCTGACACTGCTCGCTACAGTCCACAATTTGTACAATCTACCGTACGGAATAGATGCGATTTGAATTCCAGAAGAATCGCTACAGACAAAAACGAGTCGGTTTCATTTTGTCGTTTTTTGCTTCAAAAGACTTCGACTGTAGTCGTCCGGAACCTAAATGAACGTTCCTTTATGAGTGCAAGGAAGATGGGACAAAATGGTACAAAAGTCCAACTCCAGTAAAATATTTCCACGTGATAACAATTGTCCATGTGTCAATCATTTATTGGTTGTGCACTGCACCAAATATCTAACCCAAATACATAGGCCAGGGAGACTCAGACTCCTAAAAAAAGCGACGGTCAAAAAAAAATTATTTCTCAAATTCTGGCTGACGTGACGAAACCGCATTGGTTCTAAGCAAAAGGAAGTATTTCATCTTGATAAGGCCAAAATCATGCAAATGAATCAAATCCAAAAATATGTTGGACGAAAAGGACCGAGATTCTCCCCCGCGGCCGCAAATCTGCCGTCCGTATGGAACACGTGGCAACCTAAGTTCGTCATCGGCCGTACGCTCTGCACTTGTTCGTACGCCCAAAACAGTACTCATCCAGCCGACAATCATAACCATATTTGTCGTCTAGTGCATAGCTTGGACACGTCCGTACATTTTCGGTTTCCGGCAGCGTATCTTAACCTCCTCCACCAGCCGCCCGCGGCCGACCGATGTCCGTGCGCTCTTGGCTTGCTAGTTCTTTTGTCGTTTGTGGTATCCACCCCCTAATTTTGACTGCATGCCGTCAGAAATGTCATCCGTCGTTTGTCGGGACTTGGCGACAGTGAGCCAGCGCGTCGCTGCAATGTCGGTGTAATGTCGGTCTCCCGATGTCGGTCTCCCTCTCCCTCTCTCGCTCCGCACGGGACCGTGAAAGGGCCCGAAGGGGGGCGAGCCCGTACGCGCTCCTTCAAGCTCCGATTTAGGGGAAACAAAAAAAAATAGCAAAAATCCTTTCCTTCTTAAAAAAGAGAAAAAAAAATTATGCATACAACATGTATATATTAATGTGAGTGAGGCCGATTTTAGAGTGTGCGGAATTTCCCGAATTTGTGAGTCATTTCTTTTTGCAATTTCCCCTTCTACCTTGCCCTTGAGAGGATGTGGGAGGCGCGGGCCGGGCGGAGGCCGACCTCGTGGTCCAAAAAGAGGCCCAAAATGGACGCAGAGGACCCGGAAAACGGCAGGGAACAAGGTGCGAACCTCGCCTTCTCCCTCTATCTCTAACAATCTCTCCCTCTCTCCCTCTCTCCCTCTCTCCCTCTGTCCCTCTCTCCCTCTGTCCCTCTCTCCCTCACTCCCTCTCTCCCTCTCTCCCTCCCCTTCACCCTCCCTCTCCTTGGAAAGCTCTCTCTCTCTCTCTCACTCTCCTTAAACAAGCACTCTCTCTCATTCAGCCACCACATGTTTGTCTCTCGCTCAAACAAAGAAAAAAGCAAAACTGATAAAAAATAACAAATCCTGCCCCTCCCCTTCCCCTTCCCCTCAACTCCCCCCCCCCACCTCCAACCCCTTACTTTCTTCCTTCACCCCCGTATTCATCTTCCTAAATCTCTTCCTTCCATACGAACATCTTTTCTCAGTTTTTTTCTTTTCTTTTTAAACTTTTCATAGAATTTATCCTCTCCCTTTTTTTTTTGTTCTTCCTTTCCTTGGAGGATGCAGAGGCGGTGCGGCTTCAGTCCCTGTTCCTGCCATTCAGAGCGCGCCACGTGGCGGTGGAGGCCGCGTACTCCCTCCGCCAGTCCCTCGGGCGGGGCCGCTTTGGGGCCGTACGGGCGTGCGTCTCAAGGGAGGACGGGAAACTGTACGCCTGCAAGACCATACGGAAGGAGGGACTCGAGGTGGGGGGACCTCTCTCTCTCTCTCTCTCTCTCTCTCTCTCTCTCTCTCTCTCTCTCTCTCTCTCTCTCTCTCTCTCTCTCTCTCTCTCTCTCTCTCTCTCTCTCTCTCTCTCTCTCTCTCTCTCTCTCTCTCTCTTTCCACCTCCCCCTCTCTCTCTCTCTCTCGCTGTCACTGCCTCTCTCTCTCTCTCTTTCTCGCTCTCTCTGTCTATGTCTCTCTCTCTCTCGCTTTGTGTCTATGTCTCTTTCTCTCTCTCTCTGAATTGTGTCTCTCTCTGTCGATCACTCTGTCAGGATAGCTGTCTGCCGTCCTTGTGTTCTTCGTTGACTTTCTCTCTCACTAACTCTCTTGCGCAGTCTCTGTTTTTCCGTCTCGGTGTGTAGCTTTGCCTCACTCTCTCTCTCTCTCTCTCTCTCTCTCTCTCGCACTCTCTCTCTCTGTCTCTCCACTCCATTCCTCTTCTCGCTTTATCTGTATGTCGTTGTCTCTGTCGCTCTCTCCCTCTCTGTTGTCTCTCTCTACTCTCTATCACCTTCTCTAACCGCTCTCCTTTCTCTGCTCTTCTATGCATGTGCGTATCTGCTTGCTAATACGCCTCTCTCACATTCCTCCCAACCTCTCCATCTTCCCTTCCTCCTCCCTCTCCCACTCTCCCTCCCCGTCCTCGGCTCGCACTTTCCCTCACTCCCTCTCCCTCCCAACTCTCACTCTATTTTCCCTCCCGCTCCCACTCCCACCTGTTCCATGCCACGCTGTTCCGTTCAGCCCGGCGAGATAACCAACGGAATTCTGTTGGAGGTGTCGCTGACAAAGATCCTCTCCAGCCACCCAAACATCGTGCGCCACGTGGAGGTCCTGGAGAGTGACACGTGTCTCCACCTCATACTGGAGCACTGTGGGAACGGGGACCTTTTCAGCCTCATCGAACAGCGCCAATGGCTTCCAGAATTTCTGGCTGCGCCGATTTTCCGGTAATTTTTCTTCCTATTTACCAGTTTTACTCTCTCGCTCTCTCTCTCCCTCTCTCTCCTCTCTCTCCCTCTCGCTCCTCTCTCTCCCTCTCTCCTCTCTGTCCCTTTCTTTCCTCTCTCTCCCTCTCTCTCTCCCTCTCTCTCCTCTCTCTCCCACTCGCTCTTCTCTCTTCCGCTCTCTCTCCCTCTCTCTCTCTCCCTTTCTCTCTCTCCCTCTCTCTCCCTCTCTCTCCCTCTCTCATCCCTATCCCCCTTTCCATGCAGCAACATTACCGCGGCCGTTCAGTTCTGCCACGGGATCAACATTTTGCACCGTGACATAAAGCCGGAAAACGTGCTGCTCGCATGCACGCCACGTGGCAGAATCCAGGCCAAGCTGGCAGATTTTGGCCTGGCCTGCCACGTGGCAGGTCCTGACGGGACGGCGCGCGGCTGCGTGGGTTCCGTACAGTACATGGCGCCCGAGGTCGTGCGAGGCGAGGGCTGCTCGAGGGCCTCCGACATTTGGAGCTTGGGGGTGGTGCTGTACGTCATGCTCGCAGGTGGGAGGAAGGGAGGGAGGGAGGAGGAGGGAGGGAGGGAGGGAGGGAGGGAGGGAGGAGGGAGGGAGGAGGAGGGAGGGAGGAGGGAGGAGGAGGAGGGAGGGAGGGAGGGAGGAGGGAGGGAGGAGGGAGGGAGGGAGGGAGGGAGGGAGGAGGGAGGAGGGAGGGAGGGAGGGAGGGAGGGGAGGGAAGGAGGGAGGAGGGGAGGGAGGGGAGGGAGGGAGGGAGGGAGGGACGATGATGTTGATGATGTCAGTTTTGTCAGTGAAAAGAATTCTCTACGGACCGCTGGTGATGTCGCGAGTGCTGATGATGTTGCCGATGTCTTTCAGGATCCCTCCCCTTCAAAGAGGATACCATGGAGGAGACTCTCCTCGCCATACAGAGAGGCCCTTCGGCCATACCCAGATCTCCATGGCGCCGTATCTCTCCCGCAGCCACATCTCTCATATTCTCAATGCTCTCCCTCGACCCCTCCATGCGCCCCTCCGCCTCCTCCATTCTCTCAAGTCCATGGCTTCTAAAATGGCCTTCCTCCAGCCTCTCTCTCTCTTCAGGGAGGGAGATCGAAAGGGCAGCGATCGACATTCAACCTTCACCTCGCCCAACGGAATTGAAGACCATGAAAGGGCCTCTAAACCCATCTCAAATTGCTGCAAATTCGAACTTTAGAAGCCCTCAAAACTTCAAAAGTTGTGAGCCGTCGATGGTTTCTTCAGGCAAACTGGAGGGGATTGTTTGCTTCTCTCCCACCCCTCCCTCAACTCCGAGAGGAGGAGGAGGGAACATTTCCCCTAAGCCGGCATTCGTTCATCGCTCGGTCCTACGAAACAACGTTCATTTCGAGGGAATTTCGAGTTCTTTGGCCCATCCTTTGCGTGATTTTTCTGCTATTGCCAAATATGATCAATATTATGATTAAGGTTTTGTCGAAGGAGACTCGAGTTTTGAAGTTTTTTGCAGAAAACTGAGGCAGTAGGATTGTTAAAGGATAACTGGAATGCGGAGTTTGTTGTAGAAAACTAAGTGCGGCGATCGGGCTGTGTCGGCAGTGGAGGTTGGAGCACAGAGGGTTATGTGGGCGAAGAGTTTGGAAAAAAATAGGGTTTAATTTTTTTTTCCAATATCATCTATGCAAGTGGAGGTAGTGAAAACATGGCTCTGTAGAAGACCAGAAAAACCCCTAAACCCCTAAAACCCTAGATACCCTAGGACCCCTGGAAGTAGCATAGACCTATCCAGGGCTTCTTTGTACAAATATGGAAAGAGTGTTTTTTGCATTGCATGTGTAGATGCATCGCCGGCAAAAGGTGGAACTCGGCTGTAGACGCTCTAGTTCCAGGTTTTGCCGCGAAAACTGCCAATTGTAATTTTTTTTTGTAAATATTGTACCTCTATCGTAGCATATAAACACACTGCGCCTATTTTTTTTTTTATTGCGGGTGTTTCAGTCTTCGTTTCTAGAAAAGGCATTTTTTTTTTTGTCAAAATTAAGAGTTTGGGGGCCGTGAGACTTCCTCTTTATTTCCTCCTATCACTTTGCAGTTTGCCTTGATCACAAGCAGTCTGGACTTATTGCTGCAATACATCCAGACTATTATTATTATTATTGTTTTTATTTACAATTATTGTTATTATTATTTTGTTATTAGATTATTGCTCTAATGCATCCAACAGGCATCTAATCCTGTAGCTGCATCAACATCTCTCTCACCTCTCCGTCTCTCTATCCTCCTCCCCCATTCGAGCCATCCATGGAACTCCAAAATGCTGGCCTTGATCTGCAGTGATCTTCTCATACTTTAATAGATTGATAACCACAACTGTAGACCCTCAACAGTGGGATCCACTGGATCCACTTCCCTACTAAGATAAACAATGTGGTGGATCCGGATCCAAAACCTAAAACCCTCGACTTGTTGTTGGATATCTTGATCCTGTCGGCTGCACAGCTCCAAGTGGATTCGAACTCCTCGAAGAAAATGGAGTACAGCCCCGGAGTCTAAGGGTAGCTGACTGGCTAAATTTTGAGCAAAGGATAAAGTAATAGGGCAAAAGTTTAGCTCTGCCCCCCTGCTCCTTTCTAACGCTATAAATCGTAATAGCCCAATATTCCGATCATTCTATGCGTACTTCTTCCTTATTGTTTCAGATTCGGGTTTTTAGGGTTTTTAGGGTTCTAGTCCCTCTATCTGTACACTATATATAGAATGGCCAATCAGACCTGCCGTGTTCCCACTGAGAACAGCGCCATAGCGCCCTGTTTAGACTCTGACCAAATCTTCTAAGGACCGGGGACAACTGTTGGAAACTAGAGCCTGGTCTCTCTCACTTGCTGCACTCTCAGACATCCTTGCACTTCAGCGAACACACCCTCCCAATGCACACACCGGAAAGAGAATGAAAGCTGAAAAGAAAAGAACACCGAGAAGTGAAGTAAGAGGAGAAAGCCCCACCGGCTCAAAACTCCTTAAAATAGATAAGAAGGGTTACACACAGAAACTCAGCCCTCAGGCGATTCCTACTGCTCTGCCCTACACTCCTATCTACTGCTGCCCATACAGCAGGCCTCTACACTCAGCACCACAAGCCGAGATGCAAGGTTCTAAGGGTAACTAGCACTATGCACTAAGCAAACTAAATACTAGCCGCTGAAGCACCTCCACGTTCCACCGCGTGCCACCGCGTGCCACCTCCATGTCGTCGAGGTCGCTCCGCGCCTTCTGGAGTTCGCTCCGCGCCGCGCGGGAGCTCAGCTCGGGAGGCCGCCATGGGGAGGGGAGCGTCCGTACCGAAACCCTCCTCCGAAAGCTCCTCCGTCGCTCCGAAACTTCCGCGCTCCTTCGCGTCTCCAATAATCCGTACTAAGCTAACTCATAGCCGCGCGACTATCGTTGCGCGCCACGTGTCAACACAACACTTAGGGCCAGTTTCCATCAGCCCGTTATTCCGACGTGGCGTCGTAATGGACGACGACCCATGGGTTCCATGAGGCCGTTTCCACCAACGTGGCGCCGACGTGGCTGCCACGTGGTAACGAGGCACCGTTCCACAGGACGACCATTCGCGTGCCACCACGTGGCTACCAAAGATACGCCAGCGTGCGACTGCCACGTTGGCTGGAAGCCGTCAACGCTCGGTGACCGCCGGTCGTGGTCGCAGGTCGCTTCAGCGCCGAGGAAACTTCCGAAGGTGCAGCCATGGCTGCCAACTTATCTGGAAAACCACGAGAAGAAGCCCGAGTGCCTGCGAACGGACAACGGGCGTTTCATGAGTCAGTCAGCCAAAGGGCGTAGAAGCTCGTTGCAGGAGGGAGGGCTGCAGAGTTAAGCTCTGGCACTTAACCCTAGAATAGGGGATGAGCACGGGGGGGGCTCTCTTCCCATTCTCGCCTTAGGATTAGGGTTTGGAGACGGCTCTGGAGCATGCCGGAAGGGGGGGGGGGTGTGTCCCTTTACTTCTCGTGCCGATGGAGATTTTTTGTTAGAGGGAGGAGGGAGATCGCACTCTATGAAGGTCTAATGGTTGTGTCGCTGCTACTCCGCGCTTTAGAAGCAATTGATTAGGGTTGTAATTATTATTATTCTTTTTGTTTAATTAATTTGAGTACGTGATTGGCAATTTTTCACTTTCAGATTTTTGCTTCCATTCTCTTGGATGGCTTTTTCTAATGATGCTTGTGTTTTGGAGAGGAAAAAAACGAAATTGGAGTGGCTTTGCGGCACCAAAGCCAATGGCTAAAAAATGAGGGAAAAATAAAGGGAAAGAAGAAAGATTGAGGAAGGTGTAGAGAAATAGAGGTGTGCATAGAAACCATTGCCTCTTTGTTTTTGTTTTTCGAAAATGATTTTTTTTCGCTTTATCTTTGCCATTTTTTGTCTCTTTGTGTGCCTTTGTAGTCTGTAGTTGTTTATGTAATAATTTTTCCGTAGGGTTGTATGTAATTCGCAAGAAGCAAGAAGCAAGCAGCAAGAAGCAAGAAGCAAGAAGCAAGAAGCAAGAAGCAAGGAGCAAGAAGCAAGAAGCCAGAAGCCAGAAGCCAGAAGCCAGAAGCCAGAAGCCAGAAGCCAGAAGCCAGAAGCCAGAAGCCAGAAGCCAGAAGCCAGAAGCCAGAAGCCAGAAGCCAGAAGCCAGAAGCCAGAAGCCAGAAGCCAGAAGCCAGAAGCCAGAAGCCAGAAGCCAGAAGCCAGAAGCCAGAAGCCAGAAGCCAGAAGCCAGAAGCCAGAAGCCAGAAGCCAGAAGCCAGAAGCCAGAAGCCAGAAACCAGAAGCCAGAAGCCAGAAGCCAGAAGCCAGAAGCCAGAAGCCAGAAGCCAGAAGCCAGAAGCCAGAAGCCAGAAGCCAGAAGCCAGAAGCCAGAAGCCAGAAGCCAGAAGCCAGAAGCCAGAAGCCAGAAGCCAGAAGCCAGAAGCCAGAAGCCAGAAGCCAGAAGCCAGAAGCCAGAAGCCAGAAGCCAGAAGCCAGAAGCCAGAAGCCAGAAGCCAGAAGCCAGAAGCCAGAAGCCAGAAGCCAGAAGCCAGAAGCCAGAAGCCAGAAGCCAGAAGCCAGAAGCCAGAAGCCAGAAGCCAGAAGCCAGAAGCCAGAAGCCAGAAGCCAGAAGCCAGAAGCCAGAAGCCAGAAGCCAGAAGCCAGAAGCCAGAAGCCAGAAGCCAGAAGCCAGAAGCCAGAAGCCAGAAGCCAGAAGCCAGAAGCCAGAAGCCAGAAGCCAGAAGCCAGAAGCCAGAAGCCAGAAGTCTATGGCGGAAACACGACCAATCAGACAAAGCTGAGCTTTGAAACATTCCTGACAGCAGCTAGACTCTTTCTGGCTCTAGCTCTACTTTTCAAGATTAATGTATCAACTGTGCAGTAATGTGCCTTGATGCGGAATTAGCAAAAAATGGAGCTCAGTGTCTGCAAGCACGTAATTACTTTCGAATGCAGCCCCTGAACGTTCTCAAGGTGCAGGTGCAGGAATGGATTGAGCACTTAGTGGCGTCGGGGGACAAAACAGACTTCCCTCGAAATGTATATTTTCTCTCACAGTCGCGAATGGGGGGCCATACACAATTGTGATTTGTAATGCTTTAGCTCACCCGTTCAACATACATATCCTCTCAATTTCTCAGTAATGGATTCAGCTGAACTTAATCTTCATGCTCTTTGTTGGAAACAATTCAGAAGTTGTTCCATGTGTACCTGCTGTTGAGAAAGTACATCACCGAGTACAAGATGGCTTACGAACGAGAGTGGCCAATTGCTGGTGTGCAGATTATGAAGGCACCAGCATTAGTGGAGCATTAGTGGAGCACCAGCAACAAGAGGGCTCTTCGATCCATACTGTTGCCGGAGAGTGTTGCTAGTACTACCAAACCTGGGAGAAGACGACGCAGAAAGGGAACGGAAGCCTCCGGCCGTGGAATTGCGAGGCAAACGCCGCGAATGACGTTGCCGCGAAAGGTAGGGAAAGGAGGGGACGAGAAGGGAGGGGGGAGGTGGCGGCTGCAGTGGCGGCGTCCGTCGCCTCCTGCAAACCCTAAAAAATTGTCGACGGTGACGCGCGTACGGTAACCGCGGTGGGCCACGGCGGACGCTTCAAATCGTGCACGTGGCGATCGCTGATTGGAAAACGGCGTTTTGATGGAACTCGTCATTTTATCTGCAAAACGGCGTCCTACGTGGACCGTAATGAGCTCGTTACGAAACGGGCTGATGGAGACTGGCCCTTATAAAACTAATAAGCTGACTCCATTGGTGGCGCGGCCTATCGCCGCCCGCCACGTGTCCTATTTAAACCCCAACGTCTTCCGACTCAGAACAGCGCTCCAGCGCACTGTTCAGACTGTGACCGTATCTACCAAGGACCGCCGACACTAGCTAAGGACCGTAAAGTGTACTACGTTGTCCTATACCCCTATTGTACACTACAACAACGGCTAAGGACCGTACAGTGTACGGTAGCCTATACCCCTATTGTACACTACACCACACCCTCTTCTTCTTTTTTTCAGGTGCACGCGCTTGTGCTGATCCTGCTGAATCCGCCTGCTTTCCCTTCTTTGCATACGCTTGTTGCAACCGAGGCAGCACATCTCCCTAAAGACTGGGCCGAAGAGACCTCTCCTCCTCCACTCACTGCACTGCCACGTGGAGAGCTGCCTCTGTCAAAAGTGTGGTCTTTTAGAGTTTTTAGGGTTTTTTTTTTTTTTTTTTGTTAGGTTTTTACCCGCCCCCACGCCCCTGCCCGCGGGTCCAGCTTCTCCATGAAGACAGCTGCCCCCTCCTCCAACTCGCGCTTGGGCTGAGCTGCCCCGCAGCGATCGAGGAGTTCATGGATGTTCTCAATCCTGCACTCGCCCGTGAGGAGCTGCAACAGGATGAGGCCGAGGGCGTACACGTCGGCAGCATCTGTGAGTATTCTCTTTCGTACATACTCCGGTGCCATGTACCTGTATGGAGGCAGAAAGGGGGGGATTTTGGGGAGATGAATTGATCCCATCCCTAATGCAACGAAATAACAACAAAGCAGATTGGAACATGACGTACCCGATAGTGCCTTGCAAATGGCGTGTTTGGATTGTGCCATCATAAAACATTCGAGCCAGGCCCATGTCCGCCAGCTTGGAGGTGAGGTTCCCGTCCAATAGCACGTTTGCTGGCTTCAAGTCGCAGTGGATGATACCTTTTTTATGCATGAACAGAAGAGCGGTCGCCATCTCGTAGAATATCCGGATAAGGTTCGCCCAACCAAGGGGGGGGTACTTGGCAGCTTCCAGGCGGTCCTGCAGGCTCCCTCCGCTCATTAGCTCGCTCACAAAGCAGTGCGCTTCGGGCCTACATCCCATGAACTGCACAATGTGGGCATGGCGCAGCGCTCTTACAGCCGCCACCTCCTCTTCAAATCCCTCCAGGGGACTGCCCTCCTTCAGCCTCTTTACCGCCACAGGGAGGCCGTCGAGCATGCCTCTGTGACCGATGCAAAGGTTCCTTTTCCGAGCAAGTTTGTGTTGGAGAAGTTGTCGGTGATGCGCGCCATAAGGCTTTCGGGAAAGGTGTCAGAAAGTACCATTGCTGTGCGGAAACGCTTCTCATCTAGTTTTGTCCCTTTGGCAGCGATAAGTTCAATAGTCATTTGAATGCTTTGCTCCTCTTGTGGACGATTGTCAAATACAGCACGTTCCTTCTCCTCCTTCAACTCCTCCACGAACGTTTCGACCTGCGTGAGGATATGCAATGCATGAGGATCACTTAAGAATGTCGATCTAGGAGTGAGTGATACTTCGACATCACGCGTAGCCATAGGCCAATCATGCACGCAAACATGCTGCAACTCTTGCTGCCAAGCAGTCATGCGGAATTCAAGCCCTATGCGCTCGAAACCAAGACAAAGCAATCTCCGCAAGAAAGAGCGCCTCCCACCTCCTCCTGCTTGATCTTCCTCTCCTTCAGAAGGCGGCTCACAAGCGCGTCCACCGACTCCGGCTTGTTGATCGCCGCCCCCCCCAACAGCGAGGCATTTTGCGCCCTCTCCTCCTCCGCCTCCTGCACTGCTCTCAACTCGTCCTTTATCTCCTGCTCCAGCTGATCTCTGCTCAGCTCTCGCAAAAACAGGAAGTCCTGCTGCCAATTCGTTATGTAGCCGTGGATCTCCTTTATGTCATCGGAGATCTGCTGGTGGTAGAGCAGGCGGTAGGGCATGCTCCGCTTGCAGCGCTTGGCTAGTTTCTTGGCGGAGAGCACGTGCTGCAGAAGCTCCTGCAGGACCTTTTCTTCCGGCAGGGGACCTCTCTCCGCCCTGCGCTTCTCCAGTTTGGAGGAGAGGTTCTCCACGCGCTGACAGAGGGAGAGGCCCAGTTTTCGGTGTGACTTCACAGTGTCCCACACGGTCCGTAGGGCGATTGCCGCATCGAAAATTGATTTCACAGTGCCCATCTGTGAGTGTGAGTGTGAGAGAGAGAGAGAGAAAGGGAACGAGAGAGAGGGAGGGAGGGGGAGAGGGAGAGGGAGAAAGAGAGGGAGTTGCCTAAACGCTTTGGATGCTTCCTATTGGTTCTGGGTGGACAGGGATCCACGTTTTCTTCACTGGAGTCTAGGAGGGAGGGAGGGAGGGAAGGGAGAGGGAGGGATAGAACGCGAGAGAGACACTCCCACTGCTGCGAATGGCGGTGTCCGCGCCTGGCGGCCGCGGGCGGATTTACGCGGACCGTACAGGCACGTTAGTACAAGTGTACAACGCGGACGGACGCGGACCGAGCATGCTGTACGGTACGAAGGAGTACGGTCCCGAGGACGGACAAAAGTTGACCACTGCTCTCGCCACGTGGTCGCCGCCGATTTCCTGATGGAGGGGCTGTCACGTCACGTCACGTCATGCGGTTGGGTGAGTCCTCGCAACGGATCTTCGACAACCACGTGGCGGCGCGCGATTCGTGTATGCGGTCAAAGTTTTATTGCAGGCGCAGCTCCATGGGTGGGTTCCATAAACAGTTTCGCCTTACCGGGTCCAGTGCTTGGACGGGTTCCTTGAAGGCGCGTTTTGACGAACGGACAAACGCCCAATCCTCGAATCTCGGCACGAGAGAATTGAGAATCCGTAGCTTCAAAATGTCTGTCGTGATCTTGCGGAGTACATGTTTCGATACATTTACTTTAGAGATGTGGAGGGACGGAGGCGAGAGAGAAAGAGCGAGAGAGGGAGACAGAGAGATGTTGTTTATCCGCCACTACAAAAAATCTTTCACACATTCAAAACGGACATCTTCCAAGGCATTTCTTTATTCTTGCCCATTATTGTTGAGACTCAGATTCCTTTTAAGGCATGTCTTGTCAATAAATAATGTACGTGCATATAAAAATACATACATACACATGTATGTCTATGTATATAAATTTAGAGGGCTCCAGCCTACACATAGACGGCTATGAGGAATATGAGGAGATAGAGGATGGGCATGATGACGAGGAAGCACTGGTCAACCCTAATGATGACACTCGCCAGATGGTACGGATCCTCCAAAAGGGAGAGGGACTTGTTGAGGTCCGCAAGAGCCTCTTGAAGGCGCTCCATTTTGTCGTTTTGCTCCACGGGGAGAGAGGAGAGGCGGTTGGCGGAGGCTTGGGGGGAGGACAAGTTTGAGAACAACTGAAAGTTTCAAAGAGGAAAAAAGAAGGGGGGAGGGGAGAGAGAAGGCGAGGGAGGGAGGGAGGGAGGAGGGGGAGAATCAGGTATAGTAAACATGGCAGAGAGAGGGAGAGAGGGAGTGGCGGAGATATAACGAGAGAAGTAGAGAGGCAGGGAGACAGAGGGAGAGCAAAAGAGAGCGAGAGAGAGGCAGAAAGAGGCAGACATAGGCAGAGAGAAAGAGAGGGAATGAGAGGGGGAGAGAGAGAGGGAAAGAGCGGGAGAGAGAGATACTCACTCGAGAAATCGACGACTTATGCGACGATCCGGAACTTTTTGGGCTATCTCCCAAATTTTCCGATGCCGAGTTTGCGGAAAAATCTTCGCTTAAAGTTTTACTTTTCCGAAATTGTTTAGTTTGAACTTCTAAATTTTTCCGCCCAATTTTGACGACTCTTTTTTGGATCCACCCGCCGTCGCCCTCCTTAAGAAAATTTATTCCTCTCCTTAAACTTCCAATACTCGAAAACTGAATTTTCGGTTGCAATAATTCAGGTGCTGCCCGCGGCTTTTTTTCCGAACTGACCGTGTCTTTTTCTGTGATTTTTCCATTCGAAGAAATTGCCTCGCCACTGTTAGTCGAAATTTCTTTCTTTTTCTCCTGCCCCAAAGAAAAATTTCCCGGTAGATCCTCCACGTTGCTTGTCCCTTTCATTGGTGGAGAAATTTCGTTTTCGTTGCCCGAATTTGATCTTTGGGCGTCAAAATTTTCATTCTGCCCGAAAGAAATCCTTCCAGGTCCATTTTCCGACCCGGACGTTCCCAAATCCAATTCTATTTCGTCAAAATTTTCACTTTTGGACCTCCGGGAGCGAAGTGTCGTCGGATTTTTTTTCCGAAAAATGGACGGGCTCGGAATTTCCGAAATTACATTTTGGGACCTGCTTCGTGTGCGAGCACTAATGGGGTTGGAAAATGGGGTATCGCCATCTACCCCATTTTCCGACGAACTTAAAAAGGTTTTTTTCCTCGCCTCGACTTCTGAAACTTTTTCGGATAATTGCTCGGCGTCTTTTTTGTGTTGATGAAGGTCCTGTTGAGCAGGAAAAGAGAGGAATGGAAAGTGGGGGAGAGGGAGGGAGGGAGGGAGGGAAGGGGGAGAGAGGGAATGAGTGAGATGGAGAGGGAGAGACAGGGGAGAGCGAGAGAGAGGGAGAGAAGGGGAGAGAGGGGGAGAAAGGGAGGGAGGAAGGGAGGGAGAGGGAGACAGAAACAGGAGTGAAGGCGACTGGAGAGAGTAAGAGAAAGAGAAGGGAGTGCACGAGATCGGGAGAGGGAGGGGAATGAGAGGGGACAGTAAAGGAGAGAGAAATGGCCTTAGCAGGAAGGGGGAGAGGGAGAGTGAGTGGGAGAGAAATAGCGAGAGAGAGAGAGAGAGAGGGATAGAGCAAGAGTGAGAGAGAGAGAGAGGTAGTCTTTTACCTGGCGTGATATGAAGTGCACTACGACCGACTCAATAATTGTCAGTGCAATCGCCGCATACGACAGCAGAATTAAAATGTGCAATTTTGTCACGTAGCTCGCATCGGGCAGCTGGACAAAAAAAAAAGCAGAATATTAATTGCATTTCTTCCTGAAAGTTCATTCCTTACAAAATTTCAACCCATTTTTGGGTTTAATAAATCCCTAGCCCCTAGCCCCCTAGCCCCCCCTACCCCCCCCTACCCTCCCCTACCCCCCCCTACCCCCTAGCCCCTACCCCTACCCCCACCCCCTACCCCTACCCCCACCCCCTACCCCCTAGCCCCTAGCCCCCTCTCCCCTACCCCCTACCCCCTAGCCCCTAGCCCCTAGCCCCTACCCCCCACCCCTAGCCCCCTAGCCCCCACTCCCCCTACCCCCTACTCCCTACCCCCTAGCCTCCCTACTCCCCTACCCCTAGCCCCTAGCCCCCTAGCTGCCCCTAGCTCCCAGCTCCCTAGCTCCCTAGCTCCCTAGCTCCTAGCTCCCTAGCCCCCTAGCTCCCTAGCTCCCCAGCCCCTAGCCCCTAGTAGCCCCTAGCCCCCTAGCCCCTAGCCCCCTAGCCCCTAGCCCCTAGCCCCTAGCCCCCTACCCCCTAGCCCCTAGCCCCTAGCCCCTAGCCCCCTAGCCCCTAGCCCCCTAGCCCCTAGCCCCCCCCTAGCCCCCTAGCCCCTAGCCCCTAGGCCCCCTAGCCCCTAGCCCCTAGCCCCTAGGCCCCCTAGCCCCTAGCCCCTAGCCCCTAGCCCCTAGCCCCTAGCCCCTAGCCCCCTAGCCCCTAGCCCCTAGCCCCTAGCCCCTAGCCCCTAGCCCCTAGCCCCCTAGCCCCTAGCCCCCTAGCCCCTAGCCCCTAGCCCCTAGCCCCTAGCCCCTAGCCCCTAGCCCCCTAGCCCCTACCCCTAGCTCCCTAGCTCCCTAGCTCCCTAGCCCCTACTCCCCCTAGCTCCCTAGCCCCTAGCCCCTAGCCCCCTAGCCTCCCTAGCCCCTACTCCCCTAGCCCCTAGCTCCCTAGCTCCCTAGCTCCCCTAGCCCCTACCTCCCCTAGCTCCCTAGCCCCTAGCCCCCTAGCCCCTAGCCCCTAGCCCCTACCCCTAGCCCCTAGCCCCTAGCCCCTCAGCTCCTAGCCCCTAGCTCCCTAGCTCCCTAGCTCCTAGCCTCCCTAGCCCCCAGCTCCCTAGCCCCTACTCCCCTAGCCCCTAGCTCCCTAGCCCCTACCCCTAGCCCCCTAGCCTCCCAGCCCCTAGCCTCCCTAGCCCCTAGTCTCCTAGCCCCTAGCTCCCCACCCCCTAGCCCCTAGCCCCCTAGCCTCTAGCCCCCTAGCCCCTAGCCTCTACCCCCTAGCCCCTACCCCCACCCCCACCCCTAGCCCCCACCCCCACCCCCACCCCCACCCCCACCCCCTACCCCCTACTCCCTACCCCTACCCCCTAGCCCTACTCCCTGCCCCTACCCCTACCCCCTGCCCCCTACCCCCTACCCCCTGCCCCTACCCCTAGCCCCTACCCCCCTACCCCTAGCCCCTACCCCCCTTACCCTACGCCCCCTCCCTACCCCTAGCCCCTACCCCCCTTACCCTACGCCCCCTCCCTACCCCTAGCCCCTACGCCCCCTACCCCTAGCCCCTGGCCCCTACCCCTACCCCTGGCCCCTGGCCCCTACCCCCTGCCCCTACCCCTGGCCCCTACCCCTGGCCCCTGCCCCTGGCCCTGGCCCCTGGCCCTGGCCCCTGGCCCCTGGCCCCTGGCCCCTGGCCCTGGCCCCTGGCCCTGGCCCCTGGCCCTGGCCCCTGGCCTGGCCCCTGGCCCCTGGCCCCTGGCCCTGCCCCCTGGCCCTGGCCCCTGCCCCTGGCCCCTGCCCCCTGGCCCCTGGCCCCCTGGCCCTGGCCCCTGGCCCCTATTTCTTCCCCTGGCCCCTGGCCCCCTGGCCCCTGGCCCTGCCCCTGGCCCCTGGCCCTGGCCCCTGCCCCCTGGCCCCTGGCCCTGGCCCTGCCCCTGGCCCTGGCCCCTGGCCCTGGCCCCTAGCCCCTAGCACCTAGCCACTACCCCCTAGCCCCTAGCCCCTAGCCCCCCCTAGCCCCTACCCCTAGCCCCTACCCCCCTTACCCTACGCCCCCTCCCTACCCCCTCCCTACCCCTACCCCTAGCCCCTACCCCCCTTACCCCTACGCCCCCCCCTACCCCCCTTACCCTACGCCCCCTCCCTACCCCTAGCCCCTACCCCCCTTACCCTACGCCCCCTCCCTACCCCTAGCCCCTACCCCCCTTACCCTACGCCCCCTCCCTACCCCTAGCCCCTACCCCCTAGCCCCTACCCCCTAGCCCCTAGCCCCCCTACCCCCTAGCCCCTAGCCCCTAGCCCCTAGCCCCTAGCCCCTAGCCCCTAGCCCCTAGCCCCTAGCCCCTGGCCCCTAGCCCCTACCCCTAGCCCCTAGCCCCTAGCCCCTACCCCCTGGCCCCTAGCCCCCGGCCCCTAGCCCCTGGCCCCTAGCCCCTGGCCCCTAGCCCCTAGCCCCTAGCCCCTGGCCCCTGGCCCTGGCCCCTGCCCCTAGCCCCTGCCCCTGCCCCTGCCCCTGGCCCCTGCCCCTACCCCCTGCCCCTACCCCTACCCCTACCCCCCTGCCCCTACCCCCTACCCCTACCCCTAGCTCCCTACTCCCCTAGCCCCTAGCCCCTACCCCCTACCCCCTACCCCTACCCCCTGCCCCCTACCCCCTACCCCCTGCCCCTACCCCTAGCCCCTAGCCCCCTAGCCCCTAGCCCCTAGCCCCTAGCCCCCTAGCCCCTAGCCCCTAGCCCCCTACCCCCTGCCCCTACCCCCTGCCCCTGGCCCCTGGCCCCTGGCCCCTGGCCCTGGCCCCTGGCTGGCCCCTGGCCCCTGGCCCTGGCCCCTGGCTGGCCCCTGGCCCTGGCCCCCTGGCCCCTGGCCCTGGCCCCTGCCCCTGGCCCCTGCCCCTGCCCCCTGGCCTGGCCCCTGGCCCCTGGCCCTGGCCCTGGCCCTGGCCCCTGGCCCTGGCCCCTGGCCCTGGCCCCTGGCCCCTGGCCCCTGACCCTGCCCCTGGCCCCTGGCCCTGGCCCTGCCCCTGGCCCCCTGGCCCCTGGCCCCTGCCCCCTGGCCCCTGGCCCCTGGCCCCTGGCCCCTGGCCCTGGCCCTGGCCCTGGCCCCTGCCCCTGGCCCCTGGCCCTGGCCCCTGGCCCTGGCCCCTAGCCCCTACCCCTAGCCCCTACCCCCCTTACCCTACGCCCCCTACCCCTAGCCCCTAGCCCCTACCCCCCCTAGCCCCTACCCCCCCTAGCCCCTAGCCCCTAGCCCCTAGCCCCTACCCCCCCTAGCCCCTAGCCCCTAGCCCCTACCCCCCCTAGCCCCTAGCCCCTAGCCCCTAGCCCCTACCCCCCCTAGCCCCTAGCCCCTAGCCCCTAGCCCCCTAGCCCCTAGCCCCTACCCCCTAGCCCCTAGCCCCTAGCCCCCTAGCCCCTAGCCCCCCCCTAGCCCCTAGCCCCTAGCCCCTACCCCCTAGCCCCTAGCCCCTAGCCCCTAGCCCCTAGCCCCTAGCCCCCAGCCCCTAGCCCCTAGCCCCTACCCCCTAGCCCCTGGCCCCTGGCCCCTAGCCCCTACCCCCAGCCCCTAGCCCCTAGCCCCTGGCCCCTGCCCCTGGCCCCTGGCCCTGGCCCCTGGCCCCTGGCCCCTGGCCCCTACCCCCTGGCCCCTGGCCCCTGGCCCTGGCCCCTGGCCCCTGGCCCTGGCCCTGGCCCTGGCCCCTGGCCCCTGGCCCCTGGCCCTGGCCCCTGCCCCTGGCCCCTGGCCCCTGGCCCCTGCCCCCTGGCCCTGGCCCCTGGCCCCTGCCCCTGGCCCCTGGCCCCTACCCCTGGCCCCTGGCCCTGGCCCCCTGGCCCCTAGCCCCTAGCCCCTAGCCCCTAGCCCCTGGCCCTGGCCCCTACCCCTGGCCCCTAGCCCCTGGCCCCTAGCCCCTACCCCCTAGCCCCTGGCCCTGGCCCCTGGCCCCTGGCCCCTGGCCCCTACCCCCTGGCCCCTGGCCCCTGGCCTGGCCCCTGGCCCCTGGCCCTGGCCCCTGGCCCCTGGCCCCTGGCCCCTGGCCCCTGGCCCCTGGCCCTGGCCCTGGCCCCTGGCCCCTGGCCCCTGGCCCTGGCCCCTGGCCCCTGGCCCTGGCCCCTGCCCCTGGCCCCTGGCCCCTGGCCCCTACCCCTGGCCCCTGGCCCCTGGCCCCTGGCCCCTACCCCTGGCCCCCTGGCCCCTGGCCCCTGGCCCCTGCCCCCTGGCCCCTGGCCCTGGCCCCTGCCCCTAGCCCCTGGCCCCTGGCCCCCTGGCCTAGCCCCTGGCCCCTACCCCTACCCCCTAGCCCCTGGCCCTGGCCCCTACCCCCTGGCCCCCTGGCCCTGGCCCCTAGCCCCTGGCCCTGGCCCCTGGCCCCTGGCCCCTGGCCCCTGGCCCCTGGCCCCTGGCCCCTGGCCCCTGGCCCTGGCCCCTGCCCCTGGCCCCTACCCCCTGCCCCTACCCCTGGCCCTGGCCCTGGCCCTGGCCCCTGGCCCCTGGCCCCTATTTGGCCCCTGGCCCTGGCCCCTGGCCCTGCCCCCTGGCCTGGCCCCTGGCCCTGGCCCCTGGCCCCTGGCCCCTGCCCCTGGCCCTGGCCCTGGCCCTGGCCCTGGCCCTGGCCCTGGCCCTGGCCCTGGCCCTGGCCCCTGCCCCTGGCCCCTGGCTGGCCCCTGCCCCTAGCCCCCTAGCTAGCCCCTAGCCCCTACCCCTAGCCCCCTAGCTAGCCCCTGGCCCCTACCCCCTAGCCCCTAGCCCCTGGCCCCTAGCCCCTAGCCCCTAGCCCCTACCCCCTAGACCCTAGCCCCTAGACCCTAGCCCCTGGCCCCTACCCCCTAGCCCCTAGCCCCTAGCCCCTAGCCCCTGGCCCTAGCCCCTACCCCCTGGCCCTGGCCCCTGCCCCTAGCCCCTGGCCTAGCCCCTGGCCCCTGGCCCCCTGGCCTAGCCCCTACCCCCCTGGCCCCTGGCCCTGGCCCCTACCCCCTGGCCCCTGGCCCCTGGCCCTGGCCCCT
Source organism: Zygnema circumcarinatum (assembly GCA_037447605.1). Classification (NCBI taxonomy): domain Eukaryota; kingdom Viridiplantae; phylum Streptophyta; class Zygnematophyceae; order Zygnematales; family Zygnemataceae; genus Zygnema; species Zygnema circumcarinatum. The sequence continues at coordinate 2,616,157 of CM074815.1, forward strand.
ACCCCCTGGCCCCCTGGCCTAGCCCCTACCCCTGGCCCTGGCCCCTGGCCCCTACCCCCTGGCCCCTGGCCCTGGCCCTGGCCCCTGGCCTAGCCCTAGCCCCTAGCCCCTGGCCCCTGGCCCTGGCCCCTATTTCTTCTTCTAGCCCCTACCCCCTGGCCTAGCCCCTACCCCTAGCCCCTACCCCTGGCCCCTGGCCCTGGCCCTAGCCCCTGGCCCCTGCCCCCTGGCCCCTGGCCCCTGGCCTAGCCCCTGGCCCCTGCCCCTGGCCCCTGGCCCCCTGGCCTAGCCCCTGGCCCCTAGCCCCTAGCCCCCCCCCTAGCCCCTAGCCCCCCCCCCTAGCCCCTAGCCCCTACCCCCTAGCCCCTAGCCCCTAGCCCCTAGCCCCTACCCCCTAGCCCCTAGCCCCTACCCCCCTTACCCTACGCCCCCTCCCTACCCCTAGCCCCTAGCCCCTACCCCCCCTAGCCCCCTCCCTACCCCTAGCCCCTACCCCCTAGCCCCTAGCCCCTGGCCCCTGGCCCCTGGCTGGCCCCTGCCCCTGGCCCCTGGCTGGCCCCTGGCCCCTACCCCCTGGCCCTGGCCCCTGGCCCCTGGCCCCTACCCCCTGGCCCCTGGCCCCTGGCCTGGCCCCCTGGCCTGGCCTGGCCCCTGGCCCTGGCCCTGGCCCTGGCCCCTGGCCTGGCCCCTGGCCCCTGGCCCCTGCCCCCTGGCCCCTGGCCCTGGCCCCTGGCCCCTGCCCCTGGCCTGGCCCCTGGCCCCTGGCCCCTGGCCCCTGCCCCCTGGCCCTGGCCCCTGGCCCCTGGCCCCTGCCCCTGGCCCCTGGCCCCTGGCCCCTGGCCCCTGCCCCTGGCCCCTGGCCCTGGCCCTGGCCCTGGCCCTGGCCCTGGCCCCTATTTCATTTCCCCCCTGGCCCTGGCCCCTGGCCCCTAGCCCCTACCCCCTAGCCCCTAGCCCCTAGCCCCTAGCCCCTAGCCCCTAGCCCCTACCTGCGCGGTGATGACGAACTGCAGCGTGGTGAGGCTGAGGAAGAACGTGACGCCGAGGGCGAGGCGCGCGCCCAGCTCGTGCGGATGAATCGAGACGGACAGGAAGGCCAGGTGCACCATCAGGACCATGGGCACGATGATCTGGGGGGAGGAGGAGGAGGGGGGAAGGTGTTGGCAAGGGAGAGAGGGAGGGAGGGAGGGAGTGAGTGAGGGAGGGAGGGAGAGAGGGGGGAGGGATTCTAGGTCTCTTCACGAGAGAGAGAGTGGAAGCGAAGGAGGGAGGGAGAGAGGGAGGGAGAGATTCTAGGTCTCTTCACGCGAGAAAGAGAGGAAGCGAAGGAGGGAGGGAGAGAAGGAGGGAGAGATTCTAGGTCTCTTCACGAGAGAGAGAGAGGAAGCGAAGGAGGGGGAGAGAGAGAGAGATCCTCGGCTCTCTTCAAGCGAGAGAGGGAGAATTGCAAATATTAGGACCACTCCAACAGGGAGAGAGAGAGAGAGAGTGGAAGAGAGAGATCACCTAGGATGCCTTCAACTATGGACGAGAGAGACATGGAGAGAGAGAGGGATTTTCTACCCTTTCTCTCTCTTTCACTCACATTGTAAACATAGTAATTACTGAGCCGATCCACATTGATAGATATCACAAATAACGTTTCTCCATTTGGGCTGCAGCTCAAAAGGTCGCCTTCGATAATGACGGATCCCGACAGCGAATCCAAGCTCGCCACGTCAGCATTGGCGGAGGCTTCTAATTGGCGGAGCCCCTCCGCGTTCAGACTGTTCAGCGCACACTGTCCGCTTTTCGCCACTGAGCTCACAAATGGGAACGGGTCGGCTGCCCGTACGGAAGAAAAGGGGAGAAAAAAAAGTACTTCAAGAACATAAATTATGAAAGGTTTTCAAAACAGAACATAACATGCGTAACATAAAAAGAAAACATAAACGGAGGACATCGCCACATCCCAGTTCTTGAACACCTTACTCACTTTCCCCCTCCCCCCCCACCCCCCCCCCCCCCCAAAAAAAAACATATTCCAACCTCCGAACCCTAAAACTCTAATGTAATTCCAAAACCCCCTCCCCCCCTCTCCATCCCTCCCCCCACTCCCTCCCCCCACTCCCTCTCCCTCCCCCCACTCCCTCTCCCTCCCCCCACCCCCTCTCCCTCCCCCCACTCCCTCCCCCTCTCTCCCTCCCTCTCCCTCCCTCTCACCCAGCGTCAGCCAGAGGCAACCCCTTTACAGTTTGTCGAGTCGCGATGGCCGGTGGCGTGTACGGAGGCTCTGCCGCAGCGCCACCGTAGCCGTCATCACGGAGGGTAGAAGAGGGGCTGCACAGCGGGAGGTCGGCGGCCGGACGGAACCGGAACCGGGGGACTGCGGCCCCTGCACCCCGCAGGCGAGGCAGCTGGGGGAGGAGAGGGAGGAGGGAGGGAGGGAGGGAGGGGAGGAGGAGGGAGGAGGAGGGAGGGAGGGAGGGGAGGGGGAGTGGGGAGGAGTGGGGAAGGAGGGAGGGGAGGGAGGGAGAGAGGGAGGAAGGGAGGGGGGAGGGAGAGGATGAGGGAGAGGGAGAGGGAGATGGAGAGGGAGAGGGAGGGGAGGAGTGGGGAAGGAGGGAAGCGGACGGGGAGGGGGAGTGGGAGAGGGAAGGGGCAAAGATAGCAGAGGATGGGCGATAGAGGAGGAGAGACGGAAGGGGGGACAAAGCAGGAAGGGAAAGGGAGAGAGGGAGGGAAGGGGAAGAGGAGAGGGGAAAGGGAGGGCGATAGAGGGAGAGGGGGAGAAGAGGAGGAAAGGGAGGAGGGAGGGAGAGAGAGGAGAGGAGAGGGGGAGAGAAGGGCAAGTTGGAAGGAGAGAGAGCAGTCTTCTAGGCCATGATAAAAGCTTTACCTGCTTGTCGAATGGAAAATCTTTGAATGCTAATGGAGAATAGTAAACAGCTGCGTCAATAAAATGAAAAAACCGGTGGTTAGTTCATTCCTAGTCAATATTACAGATGAACTATGTGCCAAACACTTAGATTTGAAACACTTAAATTTTAACTTCGTCGCCATACGAAAAAAAGGAGTCACCCTTTTCTCTTCTTTGTTCAATGAGAGAACAGAGGGCCATCATCCATTCTGGCCACTCACGACGCGCCACGTGGCACCACGCTCACCATGAACTCGTTTTGACCACGCGACCGCTGACGCGTGCGTTGCATTGCCAGCGAATGAGATCGCTTCTGTGACGTCATCACCCACATCATGACATCAACATGAAGAAATTAGCAAACTGGACATTAGGGTTTTGCGTGTTAGGGTGCATTGAAAAAGAAAAAATATCAAGCGGTCCAAAACGCTGGCAAGCAAGCTCTACGAAAGACGCCTAGATTCTCCATCCAAACCCTAAACCCTAAACCCCTACATTCACCATCCAAACTCTAAAACCCTCCACCCCTACAACCTCCCTCCCACCCCTAAAACCCTCCACCCCTACATCCTCCCTTCCAACCCTAAAACCCTCCACCCCTACATCCTCCCTCCCACCTCTAAAACCCTCCACCCCTCCATCCTCCCTCCCCAACCCTCCAACCCCTAAAACCCTCCACCCCTCCATCCTCCCTCCCCAACCCTCCAACCCCTAAAACCCTCCACCCCTCCATCCTCCCTCCCCAACCCTCCCACCCCTCCAACCCCTTAAACCCTAAACCCCAGGCCCTCCTCCCGGGCGGCGGTTGCCTGCCCTACCCTGTTCCGTGCGCTCCTCGGGCAGCGCCTCCGCGTTGGCGAGCGCGGCGGAGGGCAGCCAGAGGTCCGCGCAGCACCAGGCCTGCCCCGCGTTGCAGAGCCGCGAGCAGGGGGCCCCGCGCCGGGTCGCGGCCACCACCGACGGCCAAGCTGGGGCGCCGCCGGACTCAGGGAGAGTCGCTTTAGTCAGATTCTTAGTCAGGTTCTTTTTAGTCAGGTTCTTTTAGTCAGATTCTTTTTAGTCAGGTTCTTTTTAGTCAGATTATTTTTAGTCAGGTCTTAGTCAGATTCTTTTTAGTCAGATATCTTAGTCAGATTCCTTGTAGTCAGATCTTAGACAGGTTCTCTTTAGTCAGATCTTAGTCAGGTGTTTTGTAGTCAGATCTTAGTCATATTCTTTTAAGACAGATCTGAGTCAGATTCTCGTTAGTCAGATCTTAGTCAGATTCTTTGTAGTCATATTCTTAGTCAGATTCTGACACAACGCGACGTAGTGCAAGGCAGTGCAATGCAAAGGATGAAGACCCTTGCTATGAAACAAATAAGACAGCATGAACGACCATGAAAAAATCCGAACGATGCAATGCCTCTCTCCCTCTCCCTCTCCCTCTCCCTCTCCTGGTCAAATTTCAGGCTCCCTCTCTTCAAGCCTATGGAAGCTACCGCTTGGATTACGCGCACCTCGAGGATCCTCCCAACTGAAGCGTATGAAGAGCATCGCCTCAAACTGATAGTTGTTGTCTGCAGAGGAGTTAAAAAAACAAAACGAAAAATGAAAATTAATTTTAGATCTCTGTCATTATGACGAGTACATTCCAACACCAAGAAATTTCAACTGCAGTCCTCGTCCAACACCCCAATCTTATTTTTAAATCCAAATCTAAGCTTACCCCTGATTCTGACCCAATTCTTAGCTTCACTCCTAATCTAAAATCTAACGTAAATTCTCCCTAACTTTAACGATACTCAAAGTCTTAGCCTAACTTCAACCAGAGGATGAACCTTAACCCTAACCCTAATCCCAATTCTAACCCTAACCTAAATCCAAACCATGACCATGACCCTAACCCTAACCCTAATGCTTTCGCTAACCCTGATTTTAATCCTAACCTTAACCCTGACTTAACCTTAACCTACTTAACCCCTACCCTTAACCTAACCCTAACCCTAACCCAAACCCTACCCTTACCCCTAACCCTAACCCTCACCCTCACCCTCACCCTCACCCTCACCCTCACCCTCACCCTCACCCTAACTCTAACCCAAAATTTTAACCCTAACCCTAACCCTAACCCTAATTCTAACCCTAACCAACCCTAACCCTAACCCTAACACTAACCCTAACACTAACCCTAACTCAATCCAAACTCTCCTAATTCCATACTTCCGAAAAACCCTAAAACCCCTCAAAGTTCGTACCATCGACCATGAAGAGGCGGTCCAGAAACACGGTCACGAACACGTCCACGGGGGACCCGTCGGCCGTCGGCGGGGCCAGGCCCTGCCCTTTGAACGGCGAGGCTTGTTGGGCGCAAACTTGCGCACTCATGCTTTGGAACAATCCTAGGGCCACGCAAAACCCTACGAACCGGCATTGCCGCCAAAACCCTAACGCCGCAAGGGCCGGCGATCGGGACGCATTTGGGGGGCCATGGCGGGACATATTCCGTGTTGGCAGTTAAAGAATTCCGTTGAGAAATAAAGAAAGTGATTGTTGGCTCATAAAAGGGTTCCTAAATTGGAAAGAAAAGAAAAAAACAAGACTACATTTTATGATTTTTTTTTTGTTTTTCTTGTTGAAGGCTTGAATGAATCAGGCTCGTACTCGGCCTCGCTATCATGCCACGTGGCGGACTCGCTGACATGCCACATGGCGGCTTTGCTAACGTGCCACGTGGCGGTATGCAGAACGCCGCCATCGCCTTCACTTGGGTAAGAGGTTCGGAGGCTTCTGAGGAAGCTTCCCTCCAGGACTCACGTGCCACGTGGCATCTTTAGCGAGGCCCTGCGAAAAAGTTTTTTGATAACCGTACGAATGACTGGAATGACGTCACTGCAGTACAGTGTCGCGCTTTTCGACGAGCTTGAATCTTGACTCTCCTTGACCGCCTTTTTGATTGGCTACAGCTTCCAAAAGTTGCGGTTCGTACAGTACGGCTTTCTTGAGGGTAGTTTCGCCGTTCCTTCGCTGCCGCCTCCGATTGGACCATCCCTGAACCCTTAGCAAACAAACGGTATTCGATGTAGCCACGTGGCAATCTGGACGGCTCGCACTTTCTCACAAGCAAAGAAAAATTACAAAGAAAGAAGTTAAAAAAAAGCGACAGAATCGGGCTGGTTTGCAACTTGAGAAGAACAAACTACAAACTGGAAAACCCAGACACAAGAAAAAACCGGAACCCTAAAGGTGGTCCTTAACAATATTTTGTTTTAAATTCGCATTTGCCGCAGGGGGATTTTGAGGGTTTTGAGCGGGTTCCATGAAGCTCGCATTTTCCGCATTTCTCTCCGTTCTGTTCTCCGTTCTACGGATTTCCCCCGCATGGAGCGCCACGACGCAGTTCATGAACCCTTTCCCCGGGCAGGGAGTGGACCCGCCGCGGGACGAGGTCGCCGTCTACGTGACAGCGTACCTCAAGCGCCTGCTGCTTGTGAGCGGTAGGTGCAGCGGAAAAACCCTAAACTCTAAACCTGAAACCCTAAACCCTAAAACCTGAACCCTAACCCTAACTCCAAACCCTAAACCCCAAACCCTAAAAGCAAAAAAATAATGGTATCAATATATGTGTATGTTTATGTAAATACATAACTTAGGGGTTTTGGGGTTTTTAGGGTTTTAGGGTTGACGGCAAAAGCCTTTTTTTTTAAACCCTGAAAACCCCAAAGAGCTAAGAAACGATAAACCCTACAAACTCGCAACCCTACAAGGTATAAACTCTAATTTGTTGCAGTATAAAAAAAATAATCCCTGAACTCTCGCAATTCTAAAAGCCGTAAACCCTAAACTTTCGCAACCCTTAAATCGTCAAACCCTCACAACTTGTCTTGTGAAGCGTAGAAAACGCAGCTCTTTTAAAGTATCAGGAAGCCCTAAAAAATGTTTATTTCAACTCTTTCAAAGATATTTCAATCACATAACCACGCTTTACTTGAATTTCTGGAAACTCGAAAAACATCAAAAGTGCTTCACATCTCATTGACACCTTCGCATCCCAAAAAATATCTCAAAATTTTCAAAAAAAATCTAAAAACGTGATCTATTATGCCTTTCAAAATATTTAATTGAATGACAGACAAAAACCAGGAGCATCTAGAGGTGATTCTCGCGACCTGTTTTTTTTTTTTTTTAGTTGATGTTCCTTTCCTAAGTCTCTCACATGCATGCATGCATGCATGCATGTGTCCTTGCCATGGCCTCGCCGCGAATGGACCACCCAATGAGGTCAATGGTTGTGAAGTCGTTGACCATGCACCCATCGGAGATGATTTTGTGACTGAAAATGATGACGCCATCTGTGTCGCTGATGACGTCATGCAGATGTCAGATACAACTTCGAAGCGCAACTGTTTGTTCGTTTGACGTGGACCGATCCGCGAGGTGCTCCCTGCAACCCTAACCTTAACCTTAACCCTAACCCTAACTCTAACACTAACCCTAACCCTAACCCTAACCCTAACACTAACCCTAACCCTAACCGTAACCCTAACCCTAACCCTAGCCCTAACCCTAACCCTAACCCTAGCCCTAACCCTAACCCTAACCCTAGCCCTAACCCTAACCCTAACTCTAACACTAACCCTAACCCTAACCCTAACCCTAACTAGCCCTAACCCTAACCCTAACCCGTAACCCTAACCCTAACCCTAGCCCTAACCCTAACCCTAACCCTAGCCCTAACCCTAACCCTAACCCTAGCCCTAACCCTAACCCTACCCTAACCCTAACCCTAACCCTAACCCTAGCCCTAACCCTAACCCTAACTCTAACACTAACCCTAACCCTAACTCTAACACTAACCCTAACCCTAACTCTAACACTAACCCTAACCCTAACCCTAACTCTAACACTAACCCTAACCCTAACCCTAACCCTAACACTAACCCTAACCCTAACCGTAACCCTAACCCTAACCCTAGCCCTAACCCTAACCCTAACCCTAGCCCTAACCCTAACCCTAACCCTAGCCCTAAACCCTAAACCCTGAACCTTAACTCTAACCCCAAGCCTATCATGACTCCGTTTAACAAACCCATAAAATACCTCAATCCTAGGAAAGGTAAACATAGCCCCCTCCTTTCTCCGCCCCCTTCCTTTCTTCGAACCCTAAAAATCCCTAATCTCTAATTAACCTTTTGGAGCTCCAATGCAACCCAACCATTTTCAGTAGTTTCAACCTGCTCCTGGCCGTTCTATTCATTTTCCTTTCCGTTCTGTTCCGTTCCGTTATGGGCAGCGGCAACTCAAATCGCGCAGAGAACAGCGGAAGTAACGGAAAACGGAACTGTTGAGGAGGGCACATGTAGCCGGTGGTGCTTGACTGTGAGGGACACGTGTTGTGATTCTATTTGGCTTCCTGCTTTGGATTTTGTGAACGCACGGCGATTCGAACAAGGGAGGGCAGAGAAAGGTATTATTTTTCCTCCTAGTATTCTAGTAGAAATAAATTCTGAATCTTCAGTAACAAGTGTACTTAAAAACCTTGAATGTTTTTTTTCGGGTTTTGTCGTTTTCCTTTATCAATCAGACACATAATGTTTTGCATTCATGATAATAGAAATGTCTCATTTTGAAGCTTTTTGGGCAGTTGAGAGAGAGAGAGGGAAAGAAAGAAAGGAGGGGAGGGCAGTGAATGATACCATGGGAGTCGTCTCCTCCTCCAACCCCCACCCCCTTCCCCCTCTCTCCTCTCCCCCTCCTCCGCCCCCTCCCTCTCTCCTCCACCCTTTTCCCCTTTCCCTGCTCTCCCTTCCTTCCTCCCCCTCCTCTCCCTTCCTCCCCCCCCTCTCCCTTCCCTCCCCCCCCTCCTCTCCCCCTCCCACTACCTTCGTTCACCCCAATCTCTCTTCCTTCCCCCCCCTCTCCCTTTCCCCCCCCCTCCCCTCCTCTCCCCCTCCCTCTCCCTTCCTTCCCCCCCCTCTCCCTTCCTTCCCCCCCCTCTCCCTTCCCTCCCCCATCTCCTCTCCCCCTCCCACTCCCTTCCTTCACCCCAATCTCTCTTCCTTCCCCCCTCTCCCTTCCCCCCTCCCCTCCTCTCCCCCTCCGCTCTCTTCCTTCCCCCCTCTCCTTCCCCCCCCCTCCTCTCCCCCCCTCTCCTTCCCCCCCCCTCCTCCCTCTCCTTCCCCCCCCTCCTCTCCCCTCTCCCTTCCCCCCCCTCCCCTCCTCTCCCCTCTCCCTCCCCCTCCTCTCCCCTCTCCCTTCCCCCCCCCCCTCCCCTCCTCTCCCCTCCCTCTCCTTCCTTCCCCCCCTCTCCCTTCCCTCCCCAACTCCTCTCCCCTCCCTCCCTTCCTTCACCCCAATCTCTCTTCCTTCCCCCCTCTCCCTTCCCCCCCTCCTCCTCTCCCCTCCCTCTCTCTCCCTTCCCCCCTCTCCCTTCCCCCCCTCCCCTCCTCTCCCTCCCCCCTCCTCTCCCTTCCTTCCCCCCCTCTCCTTCCCCCCTCCCCTCCTCTCCCCCCCTCTCCTTTCCCCCCTCCTCTCCCCCTCCTCTCCCCTCCTCTCCCTTCCTCCCCCCCTCTCCCTCCCTCCCCTCCTCTCCTTCCTCCCCCCCTCTCCCTCCCTCCCCTCCTCTCCCCCCTCTCCTTCCCCCCCTCCCCTCCTCTCCCCTCCTCTCCCTTCCCCCTCCTCTCCCCCTCCTCTCCCTTCCCCCCCCCCCTCTCCCCCAGACCCTCCACATCGCGGGCATCTCCCGGTCCCCCTCCGTCCGGTTCGTGGCCAGCGCCGCGGCCGTAAAGGCGGTCGGATTCGATGCACCGGCGGAGGGCGGGGACAGCGCCAACAGTTGGTCCGTGCAAGCGGTGGCGCTCGAGGCGGAGGGGGAGGTGCGGGCCGACTGGTGGGACAATGCGGCGGCAGATGCGAGTACTCCCTCTCTCTCTCTCTCTCTCTCTCTCTCTCTCTCTCTCTCTCTCTCTCTCTCTCTCTCTCTCTCTCTCTCTCTCTCTCTCTCTCCCCCTCTCCCTCCCTTCATGCCCCCCTTCATCGCCCCCTTTCTACCTTTCCTTTTTTCTCTCTCTCTTATTGCAACCGCTGTTTCTTGCCGACCCTACCGACATCCCTCCCGTCCTACCTGCGTCGCTCTTTGGTTCTCTTCTCCTGTTTCTCTCTCTCTTTGTCTTTCCCCCGTCGCAGCTTCTCTCTCTCTCTCTCTCTCTCTCTCTCTCTCTCTCTCTCTCTCTCTCTCTCTCTCTCTCTCTCTCTCTCTCTCTCTCTCTCTCTCTCTCTCTCTCTCTCTCTCTCTCTCTCTCTCTCTCTCTCTCTCTCTCTCTCTCTCTCTCTCTCTCTCTCTCTCTCTCTCTCTCTCTCTCTCTCTAATATGTATGTAATAATAGCCATGTATGTATGTATGTAGCCAGCCAGCCAGCCTGTAGCCCAGCAGCCATGTATGTATGTAGCCTGTATGTAGCCAATAGCCTTATGTATGTATATGTATATATATATATATATGTATATATATATATATATATATGTATATGTATATATATATATATATATATGTATATATATATATATGTATATATATATATATATATATATATATATATATATATATATATATATATATATATATATATATATATATATATATATATATATATATATATATATATATATATATATATATATATATATATATATATATATATATATATATATATATATATATATATATATATATATATATATATATATATATATATATATATATATATATATATATATATATATCTCTCTCTCTCTCTCTCTCTCTCTCTCTCTCTCTCTCTCTCTCTCTCTCTCTCTCTCTCTCTCTCTCTCTCTCTCTCTCTCTCTTTCCTCTCCACCCCGCTTCTCCTTTATTCCGCCCTTCCCTCTCCATTTCCGTACCTTTAAATCTCCTTCTCTCTCCCTGCTCCCCCCATCTCTCTCCCTGCTCCCCCCATCTCTCTCCCTGCTCCCCCCTCTCTCTCTCTCCTCCCTCCCCCCATCTCTCTCCCTGCTCCCCCCCATCTCTCTCCCTGCTCCCCCCATCTCTCTCCCTGCTCCCCCCATCTCTCTCCCTGCTCCCCCCATCTCTCTCCCTCACTCCCTCCCTCCCTCAACGGAGCTTCCATGCGTTTGTAGGTGATCCGTTCCCCATGAGCCGTAACGGAACGGAGCTCACGTTCTATGGAGGGTCAGATGCCGCAGAGGTGTACTCCTTCTTTGTATGCTCGATTGCGATCACTCGGCTGACGTCACTCTACATTTACAGCGTGAGTTCTGTACAACATTTTAGAGCCAAAAGTCGAACAAAAAAGTCTTCTTCCAAGGAAACTCAGTTTTTGGTTTTTGGTCTATGGTTTACGGTTTGGGGTTTTTGGTTTTTCGAGTATTTTCAGTATCTTGTGCCCCTCGTTGTCGCGACTCTCGTCTCTTGTACGGTTTTTTTAATGGACGGAGTGAATGAAGTGGAGACACGTGTCAGCACCATAAGCATTCTCTTCCTCGCTGTGACGACTCTCCAATGGACAATCAATAACGAGGTACATCTCGGAACCCTAATTTCTTTCTTTAGTGGAGCGGAGTATGTGTGTACGCCCTTAAAGAATATGTTTGAATCCCAATAATTAAATGGTAAGCCCGAAAATTGGACCTGCTTGCCTTCAGAGCTCCCTCTCCCCCTGCTTTCCACCCTCCGCCCACCTCCCCCCTCCCCCCTCCTCCCTTCTCCCTCCCTCCTCCCCGCTCTCTCCGCAGATCCCGGCCACGGGTTACCGTACGATCATGGACCAGCAGGTCCTGTTGTCGTACATTGCGATGGCCCTCACTCTCCTCGAGACGGTCTTCGTGCACTACATCTCCCGCAAGGTGCCCCTAGGGGGGGTCTAGGGGTCTAGGGGTCTAGGGGTCTAGGGGTCTAGGGGTCTAGGGGTCTAGGGGGGGTCTAGGGGTCTAGGGGTCTAGGGGTCTAGGGGTCTAGGGGTCTAGGGGTCTAGGGGTCTAGGGGTCTAGGAGGGTCTAGGGGGGTCTAGGGGGGGTCTAGGGGAGGGGGAATCTAGGGTTCTAGTTTGGGAGTGTAGGGGTCTAGGGAGGGTGGCTGCCGAGAGGGAGGGACCGAGGGATGAGAGGGAGAGGGGAGAAATATAATGGAGAGAGGAGAAGTGAGGAAGGCTGACGAGGGCTAGGGGCAGAGGCAAGATAGGGAGAGAGAGAGAGAGAGAGAGAGAGAGAGAGAGAGAGAGAGAGAGAGAGAGAGAGAGAGAGAGCCGAGGGGGGGGGTGGGAGCAGAGGGCAGGTAGAATGTGGAAGTGAGGGAGAGGGCAACCTCATTTGTTCACTTTCTTTTGCCTCTCTGTGCTCTCCTTTCTCACAGTTACAGTTCCTCCCTCCATTGTTTCCTCCATCTGTTTTTCAGGATTTGGCCGTCTTAAGAACGAGGATGAAAAGCCCACCGTCGATTTCGTTGGATGATGTTCTCGGGACCGTCGGATCGTCACGAACGGGTCTTCAAAGTCAAAGTCAAAGTCAAAGTCAAACCCTACGAGCGACCAGTGAGGTTTTCAGTCCAATCGCTTTGATTGAAGAAATCGAAGAAGTGACCGATCCCCCTCCCACGCTTAGTTGGAGTGAAGCAAGAAAAATTCAGAAGTCTGATTTCGCCTCCCGCTTCTTCTCCTACATTGCGGAAAAGTTCAAAGTTTGGCTCGGAAGTTCGGAAACCCACTTGGTGCTACGGAATATCTCCCGTTTGGTCCGAAAAGGGGCGCAATTTGGGTCCAAATTACTAAAAAAAAGTATGACTTTTTTGCACCTTTGGAGCATTTGGGAGGCCTTGCAATTGATGGGAACTGAAATTTTAGCTCAACTCCAATTATTTTTGGGAATTGTCGAATTGAGAGGAAGCGGAAGGGTCAGCAATGATGGGGAAAATTCTAGTCACTCTAATTCTAATTCCGATTTGAGATCTAATCCGAATTCGAGTTCGAATTTTTCGAAATCACGATTAAATAGAGTCGGGAGCATGACGAGTTCTGGGGTCCAAACTTTAATTTTTTCGATTCAGACGCTGAAAATTCAGCTCCAAAATTGGGATGTCCCCGGAAACAGCACGCGGGCAGCCTTCACTATTGACAGGGTTTGCGTAGTACTCGTTCCCATCACATACCTTATTGTGGCGATGACTCTTTATTCTATGTAGACAGAGATGTGAAATTTGCATTGAATGTACTGTAAAATAAATAAGTAAATTATGAAATCAAGCAAATTAAAAAAGGGAAAGACAGTGGGTTGCTGATGTTGAATTCTTATGTGCTTTAAGTCCATTTATGGAAAAAAAAAAATAATTGTTTTTAGCAAAACAATTGACGTATTTGACATCACGTGATGCAGTTCGAGACATTGATGGCATAACTCAGAGAAAGTGTTCGCTCACTTCACGTAATTTATGTCCTCCCTTAAACTCTGAAAGTCGTCAAATTGTGCAGCAAAACAAGTTCAGATTAAATAAGGAACTTCATCAAGTGTCCGGTTCCATGAAATAAAAGTCTCAATCTAAAAAATAGTTTACAACTTGTTCTCCATATCTCGATACTGAGTACGCTCCTTCCACCAAAGAAGAACATGTTCGACTTCATACACAACTCGAGGCTCCGTGCCATCAGGGTTCAGAGGCTGAGGGCTTAAGAGAGGGCTCAGGGCCACTCCCACTTCTTCATACTTCACATCATTCTCAACCCTAAAACCCTAAAACCCTGAAATAGCGCCAGACCTTACACCCCACATCCTCAATTTCCCAAATCCTAAATCTGCGTGTCGTCATCGCCCCCCTATTCATCATAGCCACATCCGAAACGGAATCCGTAAAACAAGTGCCGCATAGAACCCCGTTGACTTCATTATTGACATCATCATCATCATCATTTTCACCAACCGACATCATCATCGACTCCCCATCTTCCGCAAATCTTCGAAAACCAAATCAATCCGAAAGATAAAAAGAAAAACTTGAGTCGGTCGTCCCGATTTACGAGTACGTCATCTGCAATTTCTTGATTTTTGCAATTTGCTTTCCGGGATTGAGCCCCTTTGGACAGGCTCGGGCACAATTCATAATTGTGTGGCATCGATAGAGTTTATATTCATCCGCGAGAGCTTCCAACCGCTCCTTTGTGTATTCATCCCTACTGTCCGCAATCCACCTGCATGGGTGAACACTCCCCCCCACCAAAAAAAAAGGGGAGAAAAAAATAATAAGTAGTGATAACATAGGGGAACATTATAGGGAAAAAATGATGAAGGCTTATGATGGGTACTGTGGAAATCGACATTTTTTAGGGTTTCGGAAACGTTGAGATTTCGTGGTTTCAGGGTTGTGGGGTGGTTGACTTTTTCAAGGCCCAGAAAGGTTCAGAGGTCGTGGATTTGAAGTAAAGATTTGAAACAAGAGGAGTTACCCTAAACTGTCAAATATGGTTCTTTTTTTCGGAGATTGGAGCACTGACCCCCCAACAGAAATGATCTCTTGAAGAGAAAAAAAGGGAAGCCTGATTTTCCAATTCCTAGTTTGGCACACGCTTTCTACTTTACCCTAACCCTAACTGTGCTTCTCAAATCTGCAAGAGCGTTATAGCGTAGGAAAGGGGGGAGACGGGAGAGCAAGAGAAGAAGAAGAGAGGGAGAAGAGAGAGAGAGAGAGAGAGGGAGGAAGCGGGGAGGATGGAGAGAGTGGGAAGGCTGGGGGGAGATAGAAGAGTGAGAGGGAGCCGGGGGGGGCAGAGAGAGAAAGACAGAGTTGAGGAGCGAGAGGTGGAGAATATAGATGGGAAAAAGGGGGAGAACTACAGGGGGGGAGTGAGGAAAGGGGGGAGAAGGGAGAGAAAGGGAGAGCCTCCCACCTGTGCGCCTGCAGCAGCGCCGCGGGCCCCAAGTACTTCTCGGGGTTCCACCAATAGCTCGGACAGGAGGTGGAGCAGCACGCGCACAGGATGCACTCGTACATGCCGTCGAGCTTCTCCCTCTCCTGCTTGCTCTGCAGGTGCTCCTTCCCTCCCTCTCTCCCTCCCTCTCCCTCTCCCGCTCCCGCCTTCGCCTTCCTCTTCAGCCACGGCTCGATGCTCTTGTACTGCTGGTAAAAGTTGGTCATGTCGACAACCAAGTCCTTCACCACGAACATGTGCGGCAGAGGCGTAATTTTCAAAGGGGAAGAATCGAAATTATTTTTGGGAATTTTGGTCAAACATGCGAGCGCATTCTGGCCGTCGATGTTCATCGCGCAAGATCCGCAGATGCCCTCCCGGCACGAGCGGCGGAAGGCCAGCGAGGTATCCATTTCGTTCTTGATCTTGAGGAGCGCGTCCAGCACCATGGGCCCGCACTGCGCGGTATCGATTTCGTAAGTCTGCAAGAAGGGTTTTGCAGCGGAGTCGGGGTTCCAGCGGTAGATGGAGAAGGGTTTAAGGGAGGGAGAGGGAGAGGGAGAGGAGAGGGACGGAGAGGGGGAGGAGAGGGAGGGGGAGGGGGAGGGAGAGGAGAGGGAGGGGGTGGAGGAGAGGAAGCGGGAGAGGGGAGAGAGAGAGGAGGGGGTGGGGGCGCGGCGGAGGGCGGAGAGAGTGGCCATGGCGAGGTTCAGGGATTGGAGGCCGAGCAGGGTTTTAGGGTATAGGGTTCAGAGCGAGAGCGAGAGCGTGAGAGAGGGAGAAAATGTGGAGGTGGAGGAGAAGAAAAGGGAAAACGGGTTCAGAAATTTTGTGTATCAGGAACGGGCAGAAGGAACGTTTCAGGTACGGGCAGCTAAAAAATCAAACTTCTGATTGGTTGTTGGGAATCACTGGCCAATCGGAGGACGAGAGTTTGCTGCCCTTAAATGAAACTTATTTTGCCTTTGTTTGGACGCCACGTCATCCCAACGAACGGATTCCGCCGAAATGGGCCCAGAGGTGCCACCGTGGGGCAGCAATTGAGGGCCACGTGGCGCGGAGATCGGGCGCCACGTGGCTCCAAAGAGTCGGGAAGTTACCTCTAGGGTCGTCAGCCAATCGGTGAACTGTATGAACTTTTTTGTCCTTTTCTGTAATCACGCTTTCCAGTTCCTCTGCTTCGCCTTGTTTCTATGTATCTATGTGCATCTAGTTAGAGTTTTAGAAAGAATGTAGGCATGGACGTTGAATGAGAAACTGGATTTTGTTGAGCGCCATCCAATGGGCTTGGGCCACGTAAACAAAGTCTGACACGTGTTGTGTCAGCATTGGTAGAAAACAAAGTCAAATTAAGAAAGGGTAGTGATATTTCCACCCCTTTTTTGGATCCAAACACCCCTTCCCGGCCGGGCAGATTTCAAAAAGGATTAAAAACGGAAAATGCTTTTTTCGCACCTTTTTGGAATCGATACCCACCCTCCATTCGGCAGATTTTATTTTTGCGAAACAAGGAAAATGATAACCCGTCATCCCATTTTGAATATCCCGCCTACCTGAATTTCTTTTCACGCGTGCGGTCAATCGCAGCCGTCGATTCCCTCGCAGATCGCAACACGGCAGATCACTATTTGATCTGCAGCCGGGCTCGGTCACAGCGAATGGCACGTGCCCACGTATCCCGCCAAAGTCGCCTCAAACGTTTGTCCGTACAAATGTCGTACGGTCACAACTTCGAGGAGCCCAAAATTTCGTACTTTGGGAGCTTGGACCAATCAAAATTTTCCACGTCAAAAATGTAACACGTGGCAGCTGTTGATTGGCTGGGAGCTAACAATGACTCGTGGGCGCTTTCCATTCGCTAGGATCGAGGCTGGCTGCAGATCGAACGGTGACATGCAGTGATGCGATCTGCGAGGGAATCGACAGATGCGATTGACACACACGTGTGATGGACGGACACCCGCGAACGATCTCGTGTTGGACGGATCTTCCACTTCGAGCGGATTCGGGCTGGCAGATATTTCTTTCCCTCAAAAAAAAAATTCAGGGAGGCGGGATACAGTATTCAAAATGCAGTGACGGGGTATCATTTTCCTTGGTTAGCAAAAATAAAATCAGCCGACGGAAGAAGGTGGGTATCGATTCCAAAAAGGTGTGAAAAAAGCATTTTCCGTTTTTAATCCCTTTTGAAATCTGCCCGGCCGGGAAGGGGTGTTTGGATCCAAAAAAGGGGTGGAAATATCACTACCCTTAAGAAAAATAGAAAAGGCTTCCCCGTACGGACAGCATTCTCTGAAGAGAAATGCACTCAGGAGGATCTTCTAGATTCGAGTTCTCCGATTTGAGATCTGTTACGCCACCTGTTTACCATTGATTAGTGGCAGCATCCAAAAACGATCTGCGATACTATTCGAATATTCGCTTTTTGTACGAACCCCACACTTTCGTATCCCTACTGTACTTTGTCTTTTCGTTACTGTACGATATAGTAGCTGACAAATTCGTACCGCTGGTACAAATCAATAAGTGGAGTACCCGTTCTCACTAACTGAAAACAAATCCATATCTTGCCAGCGCAACAATCCGATAGTACGGCCGCTGTCGGCCGACAGGCGGCGATACGGTACATCCGTTCGTACAGTCAATCATTCGTACAGTTTGGACGTGTCGTATATGTTGTACGAACCTTACAGCGCCGCTTTCAGCCGCCACCAGAGGCGCTCAGCTCTTCCTCTCCCTCTCCCTCTCCCTCTCTCACTCTCCCTCTCCCTCTCGCTCTCCCTCTTTCACTCTCCCTCTCCCTCTCCCTCTCTCCCTCTCGCTCTCCCTATCTCGCTCTCTCCCTATTTCCCTGTCTTCCTCTCTCCCTCTCTCACTATCACTCGCCCCATTTCGTTCTCTCCCACTATCCCTCCCTTCCCCTTTCCCTCTCTCCCTCTTGCACTCTCCCTCTCTCCCTCTCTCTCTCTCCCTATCCCCTCTGCCTCTCCGCCCACCACGCATTCCGTCTCCCGTTTTTCTCTCCCACGGACTGAACGTTCCATTCATCTCTTTGAGAGCTTCTGTGATGTTCCCCAACTGCTGACGTGTCATTCCGGTACCCCCTCTTTCCTGCACGCAACAAACCTCCAAACCTTCTGCCTTTTTTTATCCTCCTTTTGAATTTTAATTTCATAAAAAACAACCTTCAGAACATACATAATAATCCCACCCTTCAATTTTATTTTCCAGCATGGCGCTACCGACAGCCTCCCCGCTTTCCGTCTCCATGCAGCTCGCCTCCGTTGCGTTGGGCTGCGCCGCCTCGCCCTGGGGAGCACACGTCACCATTCACATATGCCGCGCCGTTACGGCTCTCCGTAATTCCCTCGATTCCCTTGTAACGGCGACATGTGTCAACGAAATTCTGCGACAAATCTCCGCTCTATGGCAAACCACATCTGCCAAACTCAATTCCCTGAGAGTTAAACTGTATTCAGTTCTCTGTAACACATGGGACAGCCTCTCACATTGGAGGGCAGCAGAGGGGTTTGATCAGACTCTTACCGCCATTGCAAGAGTTGAAGACTCGTTGAACAGCTCTTTGCGAGTGATGTTTGATCCTGTTTTGGACGCGTACCTTCGAATCCCGTTCTATGTGCGAGACCCTCTCGCTCTCAGTTTGGTGGTCACCATCGTCTCGATCACATTGGCTTCGGCGTTCACTCATACGTTGACTTTCCCCGAGTGAGTGTTGATCCGAGTGCACTCTTTCTCAATGTTTTAAGCTTTCGTGAGCGCAAGGTGATCCAAGTTTCCCCTTATCGTGTTTAACAAAGACCTTGCAACCCCTGTTGCCTTCTGCCTTTGTTCCTCCTCCTTGATAGGTTCATATCGATCGCCGACAAGGTCTCCATACTGAGCCCTCCCCGCGAGGCCCTCCCCGGGCCCTGTCCCAGCGCGTGCGCGCTCGTCCGCGTGGACCCCCCCGCGGGGCGCGTCCTCGTGTGGACGCGCGTGGACGCGACCGCGGACGCGCGGACGCGGGGGGCGGACCTCGTCGTGTCGTACCTGATCTCGACCATGGTAGTGCTGGTATCCGCGTGCTTGGTGCACAGCTTTAGGTAGGGGGGGGGGCTGTGGGCGTATGGGGGGGTGAAGGAAGGGTTGGGGTGGAGTGAGGATGGTTGGAATGATAGTCACATTTGGGTCAAGGGGAGGGGAGGGAGGGAGGGGCGGAGGGAGGGAAAGAGGGAGGGGTGAAAGCAGGGGGGAGAGAGGGATGGAGGGAGAGAGAGAGAGAGAGAAAAAGGGGGGAGGGAGGGAGGGAGGGAGGGAGGGGGTGAAAGCAGGGGGGAGAGAGGGATGGAGGGAGAGAGAGAGAGAGAGAAAAAGGGGGGAGGGAGGGAGGGAGGGAGGGAGGGGGTGAAAGCAGGGGGGAGAGAGGGATGGAGGGAGGGAGAGAGAGAGAAAAAGTGGGGAGGGAGGGAGGGAGGGAGGGGGTGAAAGCAGGGGGGAGAGAGGGAGGGAGGGAGAGAGAGAGTGAGAGAGGGGGGGGAGGGCGAGAGAGGGATGGGGGGGTGGGACGGATCAAAAGTAGATAGACGACAACTGTAAATATGGCGGAGCTGATCAGTGAACTACTGGCGGCTCCCGCTTTGGATGGCAGCAATTCGTTCAAGATTAGGATTTTTTGCGACATAGCATGTCAGATTTTACATTCTTTCAAAATTTGATTTATATTTATAGAACATGCAAATAGTTGGAAAGTCAAATGGCCGCACTTGGACCAAATCAGTACCATTTGTGAAGGTCAAGTACTTTCCGAGTGCTGTTTCTAGCTCGTCTCTTAAATTTGAGACTAAAATATTTTGATCAAGCTCCATATGTACCCTACATTTTCTCTCTCTCTCTCTCTCTCTCTCTCTCTCTCTCTCTCTCTCTCCCACCCCTTCTCTCCCTTCCACCTCCATTCTCCCCACATCTCTCTCAGTGAGAAATTCCCATTCCTTCTTCCTCTCAAACCCTAAAACCCTCTCATTCCACTCCTATGTACGATATATGCCCTGCCTTTGTTCCCAGACACAATCTACCAATCATCCCAACGCTGCCAATGAAAAGGGTTGCGAGGTTAGCCCATGTGGTGTTGTTCAACAACACATGGCACACATGAGAGCCAAACCTTGAACCTTAACCATGAACCTTGTTGTCATGAACCTTGACATGACGCGTGAGAACAGCGCCCGACGACGAGTCACGTCCAAATTTTAAACTTATTCGCATATCGCGATAGCCGATATTAAACGATAAATCACACGATACTTGATTTAAAACGGGAGATATATCGCGATATGACATATCGACCTAGGCATGCGATATGCGGGCATGCTACTTTAGGGCTGGTTTGGATGAGGAAAATGCGGGCAGCTCAGAAAGATCTCAGAGTTGGGCTACGCCAATCGCAGCGACCCAATCCTACGGGCAGTAGATGTTTCCGACTGCTCGTGGTCACGGGCAGAATTTAAAAAGGTTTTATGCGAAGAATGCCAGGCCGCTAATTGGCTGCGATTTCTGAAAAATCTCAAAACTGCCCGAAAGGATCCCGGGTAGAAAGTGCGCCGACGCAACTCACCCCCTTTGCGTGCATCCACTCCCTCTACTTCCCCCTCCTCTCCCTCTCCGTCTTTCTCCCCCTTCTGTCCCTCTCCCTCGTCCCCCTCTCTCTCGTGTTCTGTCTCTCGCTTTCTCTCTCCCGCGGAAAAAGGTACGAAGACTTGTTTTCCTCTGCCAGTTCTCTCTCTCTCCCTCTCACTCTCTGTCTCTCTCTCCCTCTCCCTCTCTCTCCCTCTCTCTCCCTCTCTCTCTTTCTCTCTCTCCCTCGCCCTCTCTCTCCCTTTCTTTCCCTCTCTCTCCCTCTCTCTCCCTTCGCGCGGTCATCTCTCACCTCCTGTCCAGTCATTCTCTCTTCCTCTCCCTCTCCCCCTAATCGTTTCCCCTTCGACTTAAACATTCTTTCCCTTTAAACCCATTTTCCCATCTCTTTTATCCCCCACACTCTCCCTCTATCTCTCGTAGTGACTCTCTCTCTCTCTCCCTCCGTTTTTCTCTGTTCGCTCTTTCTCGCTCTCCCTCTCTGTGATCCTCTCCCTGTCTCCCTCTTTCTGTTCTCTCTCTCGCTCTCTCTCTCTCTCCCTTTGTCGCTACCCCCTCCCCTCTCTTTCCCTCCCCACAGGCCCATCTCTTGTCTTATTCCCTCCCTCTCCCGCTCTCTCACACTCCCTCTCTCTATATCTCTCCTTCTCACTCTCTCTCCCCCACATTCCAAAAAAGCGTTTCATTCAAAGCCTTAGAGTCTTAGATTGCTTTATAACCATCCCCCTCTCCGCGCAGTGCAGGCCTGGAGTCAAACCCTCACCGACAATGGGTTCCATCTGCATCGACTCAGTGAGCAAGGTAAAGAAGAAGGAGAAGTCAATGCAAAACTCGCCACCCATATGCACAAAAAACATTGGGCAGCGCCAACTTCAAAGACTAGGTTTAAGCGAGAGGGAGAGAGAGGAGAGAGAGAGAGCGAGATAGGGAGAGAGAGGAGAGACGAGAGAGGGGAGAGAGAGAGCGAGAGATGGAGAGAGAGGAGAGACGAGAGGGGAGAGAGAGAGCGAGAGAGGGGGAGAGAGGAGAGACGAGAGGGGAGAGAGAGCGAGAGAGGGAGAGAGAGGAGAGACGAGAGGAGAGAGAGAGAGCGAGAGATGGAGAGAGAGGAGAGACAAAGTGCCAGAGGGGAGAAAGGGAGAGAGAAGGTGCTCGAGGGGAGAAAGACACAGAGAGGGAGAGTTGCACAAATTCAGTCCTTGACTAGAAGCCCCTATTTAATTGCTGTAAGGGTTTTTTAATTCCTCAATCGAATTCCAAATGCTAATTAAATCCCATTTGTTAGTTATCCACATTTCTTATCCATTTCTTTTTTCATGTTTTATTAATTTCTGTTAACCCTTGCAGGCTGGCAACGTTACGTCACACCTTTTGGCTTCTTCTTTCCTACCGAAAAGAGGCGGCGTTCTTAATTCCGCAAATTTCAAAATTGTGAGAAATGTCAAACATGTCCCGGCAAAGAAAGCTAAGGGAGGAGTGACCTGCCAGCTGCCCACCCTTCTCCAGATCGAAAATTCCAACAATCGGACGGCTGAAAATCGTTCAACGGATTCCGGAAAGGCAAAGAACAGCGTCGTGCTCTCTGGGCTTAAAGGTACGACTATGTCACGTCACGATGTTGGTAGTTGTAACAGTTTTTTTTTTACCTTCTCAAGAGCTCAGAAAGCGCTAAGAGGAGGGGTAAAGGGAGGAGAGAAGAGAGAACGAGAGAGAGAGAGAGAGAATGCGTTTTGTTTTTTTTTTTTTTTTTTTTTTTTTTTT
>CM074815.1:2638366-2654484 GCA_037447605.1 Zygnema circumcarinatum
TTTTTTTTTTTTTTTTTTTTTTTTTTTTTTTGTACTCGCCCTTTGAAAGTCTTGAGCGTACGTGTTCACTTTGGGGCTTTATGGTGACTGATAACATGAAATTAGGGCTACGCAACACTGCTTACATGCTAGAGAGAGAGAGAGGGAGAGGGAGGAGCAGGGGGGGGGGCAGGGGGGAGGAGTGGAGGGAGAGAGACGTGGAGGTGGGAGTGAGAGGGGAAGAGGGGAGTCAGGGAGGGGGGGAGGGGGGGAATGGGTGAGGTAGGGAGAGGGGGAGGGGCAGGGGCAGGGAGAGGGAGAGGAAGAGGGAGAGGGAGAGGGAGTGGGGAGAGGGCGAGAGGAGGAGACGGTGGAGGAGAGAGGGATAGAGGGGGTGGTAGAAAGTGAGGGGGAAAGAGGGGATGAGTGGGGAGGAGGGGGGAGAGGGGGGAGGGGAGGTGAGTTGAGGTTGGGAGAGGGTGAGGGGGTCAGGGGAAAGAGAGAGGGAATGAGAGAAAGAGAGAGAGGGATGTACATGATCTAAATGTGGGCTAATTTCAAGCGATGGGGGGGGCCTCCCTCTCTCCCCTTCTCTCTCTCTGTCTTTCCTTTTCCTCCCCTCTTTCTAAACCCCTCATGCATGTGAACGCTGTGCAGTTCTGTCCGACGGAAGCGTTCTTTTCTCCTTCACGGAGGGAACGGAAGACGCCAAAAAAACCAACGTAGATGCGGGCATTTTGTCGTTTTTGAGGGAAAGTTTGGAAAGTTCAGCGCGGAATCTGAAGCGGAGCCTTCTTGCGGAAATTGTCGGAGTGTCGGAGGAGGCGATTCGCTCTCCGGATTCCGAAAGGTCGGAGCTTCTGGAAGCTTCTGCTGGTTCTACTGAAACTGAAACTGAACCTAGACCTGAAACTGAGAGCAAGGAACCGTTGGAGAGCCCTAAGGAAGCTGAATCTGCAGCTGAAACTGAAACTGAATCTGAAACTGATAGCAAGGAGCCGATGGAGAGCCCTAAGAAAACTTTATCTGTAACTGGAACTGAAACTGAAACTGAGAGCAAGGAACCGTTGGAGAGCCCTAAGGAAACTGTATCTGTAACTGGAACTGAAACTGAACCTGAAACTGAGAGCAAGGAACCGTTGGAGAGTCCGAAGGAAACTGAATCTGTAACTGAACCTGAACCTGAAACTGAGAGCAAGGAACCGTTGGAGAGCCCTAAGGAAACTGAAACTGAAACTGTCACGAGCAGCATAGAACCCACAAATTTAATAAATTCGTTGCAATCTCCGCTTGAGGCTGTCGTCGTCGCCTCGATCGAGTCCTCATTGGAGGATGGAGACCCGAAAAAAAATGAAAAAGAAGGAGAGGAGGAAAAAGGCGAAGGAGAGGGACTGGAAGAAGAAGACGAAATTTCCGCCGCCTTGATCTCTTCTCAGGAAGAAATCGGTGCTACAGAAAACGGAACGGAGCCCATGGAACCCCTACAATTTGAAACTGCAACTGAGACTGAGACTGAAACTCAAACTGGAACTGAAACTGCAACTGAGACAGAGATCGAAAACTCTGCGCCGACGGAGAGTTTTCTTGCAGAAGGGACGGCGGAAGTTTCCGAGAAGGTTCTAGAAGCTTCCTCCGAGGTGGCGCCGTCGATGAGTGAGAAAGAGGACGAAGCGGTCGTACAGGAGAAGGTTCTAGAACCTTCCGGGAAGCTTCCTCAGCCGACTGTCATAATGGGAGCTGTCGCGGAGTAAGACTGACCCTAATTCCCTTTTAGTTAACCAAAAAAAAAAAAAAAAAAACTAAATCTAGTCACGTTTTAGTCAACTCTTAGGCAAATTTTGGTCAAGTTTGGTCAAACTTAAGTCAAGTTTGAGCATTACCCATTTCCTTGCGGCTTTGAAATTCTTCACCGACTGAAAACTTCACAACTTGAAAAATCATGTTTTTTCGCTGCCCCGGACTGAACCAACCCTTTTTTTTTTATTTTTTTTTGCCACTGCCCGTGTCTGAACAGGTCGGATTATTCGAAGCCAGCAGATTGGGCCTTTACCCAAAAATTTCTCAAATTTCTCGCCCTCCCAATTGGGATTTTTTGCCTCATCGGAACAATTCAGCTAATTGGGGTCGCCGGAATTTTCACTTCCATCGCTCAGGACCCGACAGCTGGACCAATGACATTCGCCCAGGTGGCAGTCACAATGATGACTGGACTGCCAGCTGTCAGCCTCCTAGTGGTCGCCTTTTTCGTTTTCCGATTCCGAGGGGCCGCCCTCGGCCTGCTGGAAATGGCGAAATCGAAAGCGATACTCCACGAGGAGGCCAAGACTCAGCTCGCGGCTATTGCGTGGTACTGCTTTCGACAAGTCGCGTTGTCGCTCCTCCTTTTGGCGCTCCTTCCAATGGTCGTGTACTCCGCTCTGCGAGTCATCGTTCTGGGGCCTAGGGTCTAGGGTCTAGGGTCTAGGGTCTAGGGTCTAGGGTTTAGGGTTTAGGGTTTAATGTTTGAGGGTTTAGGGTTTAGAGTTTAAGATTTTGGATTTAAGGTTTTGGGTTTATGGTTTAAGATGTAGGGTTTAGGGTTTAACGATTTGGGTTTAAGATTTAGGGTTTAGGGTTTAAGACTTTGGGTTTAAGGTTGAGGGTTTAAGGTTTTGGATTTAGGGTGTAGGGTTTTGGGGTCGTAGGATGTGGGGGGGGGGTTAGAGTTTTTAGGGTTTCAGGTTTCAGAGTTGACTTTCTAATGGATGTGTCGTATTCGGCTTCTAGTTCGCTTCCAAGCAGAGTCGTCTGCAAACCACGTGCGGCGGTTCGTCGGTTTTTTGCGAGGTTTGGTGTACAGAGCCTTCCGGGGTTTTAGGGGTTTTGAATCCGCCAGTTTGGTTTTTAGGGTTCAGAATTAAAACGGTTTAGGGTTTACGGTTTAACTGACAGGGTGGTGGTGGTGGTAGGTCGTATTGAGCTCAGTTCCGTTTGGAACTTGTAATGGTAATCGTTTTGAATGTAAAGGCAATTAACTTTTTGTGTAGGATCACTTTTTTTGAACTCTCTGTATGTGGTGAGGATGGCAAGCCATGGCATTGTGAGCCATAGGCGAGCATCGCCGAATAGAATTTCGCCACGTGTTCCAGATTGCATACGTGGCGCGCTGCCATTGGAGGATGCTCGAGCCCCAGTTCGCACTGGAGGACTTGTTTTTGTGTGTTTTTTTTACAAATCGTCGACAGCGGATGGAAATGGGAAAGAAATGGTCCGGGGCCTGCCATCCCCCAATGGGATTGCGCCACGTGGCGTCGCAGCAAAAGTTCAAAAGTGGATGTTGTAGGCTTGTAGCGCACACGTCGGACCAGTGGCTCGGTAAGCAATGCCAATGCTTGGTTACCATTGCCAATGGTTGGTTACCAATGCCAATGGTTGGTTACCATTGCCAATGGTTGGTTACCATTGCCAATGGTTGGTTACCATTGCCAATGGTTGGCGACTAATGCCAAAGAACATTGTGACAACCATTGGCATTGCAATCTGATGACGTCACGGGAAGCAAACGCCACGCCCTGATCTCCAACAATGTGATGATGACACGTTTGGGAGTCCGCTCTCCCCCCTTTAAGAAGTGATGACGTGTGCAGTCAGCCAATGGGGCTCCTCCACGTGTCATGAAGCATCACGGGGGGCCCTCGTGATTGAAGAGAAGCTAAAATGTTTGACAATAAAACACGTCAATTCATGAAATGTACTATTCGCTGTGCACCCAATCCAATGTTCACACGTGCAAGAGGTGGCGGGGCTGGTGTTGGGGGGAGAGGGAGGGGGAGAGCAGGGAGTGGGGAGAGTGAGAGGGTGAGAGGGAGGGGACAGAGAGAGGGAGAGAGAGAGAGAGGGAGAGGGAGAGCGAAAGGGCGAGAAAGAGAGGGGGGCAGAAAGAGGGAGAGAGAGGAAGTGGAGAGAGAGGGAGAGAAAGAGAGGGGGGCAGAAAGTGGGAGAGAGAGGGAGGGGAAGTGAGGGAGAGGGAAAGAGAGGAAGTGAGGGAGAGAGAGGGAGAGCAAAGGACAGAGGAGAGAGGGAGGCCCGATATATCGAGTGAATCTCATGTGAACAGTGACGCTAACATGGCAGCCCATGACCTAAACATTGTGTAACAACGGGCCCTCCTTCTAGCGCATTGTACAAAGGAAACCGCTAAATTGCTAAACCCTTAAAACCCTAAACCCTTAAAACCCTAAACCCTGAATCTGTAAGTTCTAGCCTAAAGCTGTGCGCCTATCGAACCGTCCTTTACACCAAAATCTCCTTTCGTTATTGGGCCCTCCCTTGGCAGTGATAATGGCGGCGGCCAGAGCAGCCTCATTTGTACCTTATACGTTCACTTCAAACGTATACATATATTTGTACCCCATTCTTTGCATCTGTACCCCATTTATTTGGGTTTATACCCCATTTGTACCCCATTATTTCTACGAGGAGCTGCTTTCAAAATGTCCGCTTCACCCTCAAATTGCAGCGAAGTGCCTCGCCGCCCTCATGTCGTATGTGGAGCGTTCACACTACAAAGGGGTCCATTTGTGATCGCTCCTCCGTACGACATGGACAGCGGAGCCCTAAGGACCCACACCGGCCGACGTCTCCCAACCGTCTCCCAGCCACGTGTACTTTTTACTGACGTCTCCAATCACATCACGCCACGTGTACCCCACCTCCACCAAGTGTACCCCACTGTTGTACAATCCCTATCGACATGAAGTGATGTTTGTGCGACCAGCACCACAAAAGTGATGGATGCATGGTCAAAATTCTGTACTCAATGGTCAAGCCTGACCTAGTCCGGTCAAGTCCGATCAAGTCCGGTCAAGCCTGGTCAAGTCTGGTCAACCAAGTCAATCGAGTCAACCGAGTCAACCGAGTCAACCGAGTCAACCGAGTCAACCGAGTCAACCGGGTCAACGGGTCAGCTCTCGCTAGTGATGTACCCCCGCCCATATTGAGGCGCGTTCGCCGCCGCGCCGTCGAACTCCGCCGCCTTCGGCTGCGAGGCCGCCGCCACTGCCGCCGCGGCGCGCTTGGCCGAGAGGTGTTCCATGAGGCAAATTTCACGCACATCCGCAACAGAGAACGGGAAGCCCTCGTTCTGGAACTGAATGTCCGTGTTGTCGAACCACATGTAGGCGCGCGTGGCCGCGTCCTCCGGGTTGGGTACCACGAGGACGTTCCGCGTCCCCACGCGGACGTAGCCCCCGGGCGGCAGGCGTACGGCCAGCCAGCCGTGACGCGTCATGACGGCGACCATCTCCGCGCTGCTCCGCGTCCAGCGCTCCTCCCCGCCGGGAACCACGAGGACCGGCGCCGCGTCGAAGGACGGGATGGACGAGTTCGCCACCGACACCATCGCGCGGTAATCTGACTTGTTCTCCACCAGGACCATGGCTGCTCGCTCTCTCTCGCCCTCTCTGGGTCGCCCTCTCTCTCCCTCTCTCCCTCTGTCTCCTTGCCTCCCCTCCTCTCCCTCTCTCCCTCCCTACCTCCCCCTATCGCCCACTCTCCCTCTCCTCTCCTCTCGCCTTCCCTCTTTCGCTCCCTCCCTCCCTATCCCTCTTCCTCTCTCCCCCTCGCTCTCTCTCTCCCCCTCCCTCCCTATCCCTCTCCCTCTCTCTCCCTCCCTCCTTATCCCTCTCCCTCTCTCCCCTCCCTCCCTCCCTATCCCTCTCCTTCTCTCCCCCTCGCTCCCTCTGTCCCTCTCCCTCTCTCCCTGCCTCTCCCTCCCTGAACTATCCCGGCTCCTCCGATCCCCCCAGCCGCCGTCTCGGCCGCCGGCCGCCGGCCGCCGCCAGCCGGCCGCTTTGGCGGCTTCCGAGGGACTCGCGCTCGCCGCGGCCCTTCGCGGTCCGCGCACGGCCTCGTACGGTTCAGAAGACGACAAACAGAAAATGTCGGTTTCAAGTACGATGACACGCACATCCCTATTTGACGCGGTGTCCGCATGTGCGGGTCCAAAAAGTGACAAAATTTGAATGTCGGTGGCGGCGCTCCCGAAAACACGTCCGGCCAAAATCTCGAGGAGTCCGGAACGTTCGTTGCGTGGAAACGGCCAACCGTTACATTTGAGGCGTACGGACAGTTATTGCCTTAGAATCCACCGATACGCACCGACATTTCGGGAAAGTTGAGGAACGAGCAAATCTCGGGGTTGGATTTTCCTCGTAGATTCCAGCCTGGTGACAAAGAAAACGTTCGTCGTGGCGTGCTTCTATTGGCCGAATTTCAAGCAATCGGCAGTTTGAGTCAATGACGGTCAAGATTCTGCAGTATCTTGTACACGTGGATAGAAGACAGCTGTTCGATTGCTGGCACGTATCCAATGGCCCTAGCGACCGCCACGTGGCCAGTTGACCGGAAGGAAAAGTTCGGATTCTGCCGTTTTTTGACACAGCGAGCAAATCGGGGCCAGCCATCGTAATACGACAAAAAACCCTTGGCGTTTTATGTGCCCAGTTTAGTAATCTGTCTAATTTTACGCAGCTGGCAGTTTGCCATTTGTCGGCGCATGGCGACAAGTATCCTACAGTTTGTTGCGCTGGCATTGTCCCTGCATGCCACGTGTAAGGCGGAGGGTATAATGACGTGGCACATACGACACATTCTGGGCCATGAGATTTTTGCCTTTGATCTACGGCGGAGAGGCGCCAGCTGTCGGCAGTTATCGCTACCGTTGGCGATGGGTGGATCTCAACCGTCGCTTTTAAAGACTAAGGGTTTTTCGCTTCCGGTTTTTCGGAAAAAACTTTTCTGCAGGTTTCGGCTTTCAGAGACTCTTTGGTCGAACAGTTCCGTGCTGCGTTGTAGCTGAACGGTCGTTGAACTGTTTTTGGGGCAGCACAGAACCGTCGATTTCACTGTACGACACGTTTCTTTGTGGTTTTGTTCCACGGAATGTGATATTAATGGAACGGTAACGGAATTGGTTTATTCCAATTTTCCCAATTCTTTTCAGAATAATGATAGACTCTCCCCCCTTTCCGGATATCCTTCCCCCCTTGTCGGGAAATTTCGTACTTCCATTTTGGCTATCCACTCCCCCCTTTTTTTAACTTCTCCTCTCACACATCAACGCAATGTCCGCAAAAACACATTCGCAGAGAGAGAGCAAAGCATAGCAAAGAGAGAGAGAGAGAGAAAGAGAGAGAAAGAGACGAAGAGAGAGAATGAGCGAAAGAGAGAAAGAGAGAATGAGAGAAAGAGAGAAAGAGAGAAAAAGAGAAAGAGAGAAAGAGAGAAAGAGAGAAAAAGAGAAAGAGAGAAAGAGAGAAAGAGAGAAAGAGAGAAAGAGAGTATGAGAGAAAAAGAGGGGGGTAGTGTTATTTCCACCCCTTTTTTTGGATCCAAACACCCCTTCCCGGCCGGGCAGATTTCAAAAGGGATTAAAAACAGAAAATGCTTTTTTCACACCTTTTTGGAATCGATACCCACCTTCTTCCGTCGGCTGATTTTATTTTTGCTAACCAAGGAAAATGATACCCCGTCACCGCATTTTGAATACTGTATCCCGCCTCCCTGAATTTTTTTTTTGAGGGAAAGAAATATCGGCCTGCCCGAATCCGCTCGGAGCGTAAGATCCGTCCACCACGAGATCGTTCGCGGGTGTCCGTCCTTTACACGTGTGTGTCAATCGCAGCTGTCAATTCCCTCGCAGATCACACCACTGCAGATCACCGTTCGATCTGTAGCAGGGCTCGATCTTAGCGAATGGAAAGCGCCCACGAGTCCCGTCAAAGCCAAATTGCACGTGCGAGTGCGCACGTCCTTCGGCCCGAGATCTCGTCATTGTTAGCTCCCAGCCAATAAACATCTGCCACGTGTTACAATTTTGACGTGGAAAATTTTGATTGGTCTAAGATCTCAATGTACGAAATTTTGGGTTCCTCAAGTTGCGACCGTACGACATTTATACGGACAAACCTTTGAGAGGACTTTGCCGGGATACGTGGGCACGTGCCATGCGCTGTGACCGAGCCCGGCTGCAGATCAAATAGTGATCTGCCGTGTTGCGATCTGCGAGGGAATCGACGGCTGCGATTGACCGAACGCGTGAAAAAAAAATCAGGTAGGCGGGATATTCAAATGGGGTGACGGGTTATCATTTTCCTTGTTTTGCAGAAATAAAATCTGCCGATGGAGTGTGGTATGGATTCCAAAAAGGTGTGAAAAAAGCATTTTCCGTTTTTAATCCTTTTTGAAATCTGCCCGGCCGGGAAGGGGTGTTTGGATCCAAAAAAGGGGTGGAAATATCACTACCCAGAAAGAACGAGAGAAAGAGAGAATTCGTACGGATGTACGGATGTACGGCTTGTTCCAAAGCGTTTGCGCATTTGGAGCCTACAGTACAGTACAAAACTACAACGCTGAGCCTGCCTGCTAGAACATTCCTCAAAAGGGTGGAGGAGGAGGAAGAGGAGAGGGGAGAGGAGAGGGGAGAGGTCTTTCTCTCTCTCTCTCTGCTCTCTTTTGCTCTCTTTGCAAATGTGTTTGCGGACATTGCGTTGATGTGTGCGAGGAGAAACCAAAAAAAAAAAAAAAGGTGGGGAGGGGGGGCAGTGAATAGCCAAAATGGTAGTACGAAATTTCCCGAAATGGGGGAGGGGATACCCGAAAAGGGGGGAAAGTCTATCATTCTCCTTTTTTTATCTTATGTACGGTACATGGCAATGGAGATGTCCGTACGGTGAGGGTATTCCAGTGACTATTTCTCATCATTCTAATTTTGCCACTTAAATTATGAGGTTTCTGATATTCCCTCCCTCTCCCACAGCCTCGACTCTCTTCTTCCCCTCTCGCTTACTGCACCTTCCCTCCCTCTCCCTCTCTTCATTGCTGCTGCTGCTGCTGCTGCTCTCTCTCTCTCTCTCTCTCTCCCCCTCCCTCTGCTCACCCCTGCTACTCCTCTCCCTCTCTCCCTCTCCCTCTCTCTCCCTTTGCTGCTCTCTCCCTCTCTCCTCTCTCCCATCATGTCGATCTTATCCATGCAGTAATGCCCAACGGATTCAGTCACAGTTTTGGAACGAGCAGAAGTAAAGACAGAAAGCAATCAAATCACATTCAGTAATTTTTGAGGAAAGTGTACGGACAATGATCGAAAATTTATGAGACTTCCGTTTTTGAAAAAAAACACGAAGAAAAGAAAATGAAACTCGAAATTTCATCATGGAGATACAAAGCTTTTTGATTCCGGAAAAAAAATAATAAATAATTTCAGAGCTGTCCCGAGGGGCATTGGAGCCAAATAACGAAAGAATTATCGTGCAGCGAACCCTGCTCCAAAAACTACTTCGAAAAAAAATAACGAACTGCGGCACATGGTATCTATCGTACACTATGCGCTAAAAATGAAATGAAAAATAAAGAAATTAATTGAATATATCTGGAAAGCCTCTACTAGCCTCTATCGCTATTTCAAAAAAAACTTGAATGAGTGAAAGAAACAATTTTGAGACTCTCACGTGCCTGCCTCCTTCCATGTATCCGTACAACCTCCGTTTTGTTCCATTGCGCGAGACTGAACTACTGCCTGAACATGTGACTCCAGCGCACGGAAACCGTAACTGGCGACGCTTAACGGAACAGCGAATCGCATAGAACGCGAAACTGCCCTAAGCAAAAATACAAGGCCCCAATTGGTGGGAAGAAGAAGAAACCTGAATACCCGCAAAACGACAAGACGATTTCGTACAAGACAAACGACATCCCCAAAGTCCCTAAAACCCTAAACCCTAAACCCTTTCGCCCTTTTCCAACCCCCCCCACGCTCGCTCAATGTTTAAGCCTCACTCGTACAGAACTCCCCCGACTGACTCCTTCCCGAATTCGTCGAAGCCGCCTCGAATTCCGACGTCTTCGCCGCCGCCCTCTTCGCCGTGTTCGCCTCCATGTCGCAGATTTCCGCCACTTCCGTTACGGAAAACGGAAAGCCCACGGCCTCGAAGTCCGTTTCCGGATTGTCGAACCACGCGTAAAAGTGGCTGTCCATGTCCATCCAATCCGCGACCACGTACAGGTTCTTGTTGCCCACGCGGAGGTACCCGTCGGGCGCCACGTGGCATGAGAACCAGCCGTGGCGGGTCATGACCACCACGGGCTCGCGCCCGTCGCGGAGCCACTTCTCCTCGCCGCCGGGCGGTATGAGCACCGGGGACGCGTCGAAGGACGGGATCACGCTGTTGGCGACGGAGACCAGCGCGCGGTACTCGGACTTGTTCTCGATCACGATCATGGCGGCGGGGGGGAAGGGGGGAGGGAGAGGGACTGGAGAGAGAAAGACTGGAGCGGGACACGGAGAGGGAGAGGGAGGGACACGGAGAGGGAGAGGGAGAGGAAGGGGAAGGGGACGAGGGAGCGGGAGAGGAGAGGGAGAGGGAGTGGGGGTGGTAGAGGGAGAGGGAGGCGCTGGCGATAGACCAAGAATTGTGCCCGCGCTCTATATGAGCGGCGGCCGGGGACCCGCGTCGCGTAGCGGGGCGGGGGGGGGGGGCGCGGCGGCGGAAAGTCGGTGCTGACAAACAAATAAGACAAAATAGGCAAACGACGGAAAAGAGTCGACAATGAGGGATCTGGCGAACGTACGGTCATTATCTGGCGAATCTGCTGCGGGATTTGCGAGATATACCAAACTGTACAAACGTATGTCGGTGGGAAAGAATGGACTGGCGGAGGGCTGGCTGAAATGATAACTTAGTGGCGGTCCTGGAAACGCGGTACGCCCGACGCGTGTGGAAATGACAGAATAAAAGATCTTTAGCGGATCCAGCGGCTCTGGAGACTTCGGAAGGATCCTGATTGGTGCACTTACGGGAGACCGTACTATTTTGCATGTGTGAAAAGTTGTGAATTGTACGAATCACAGCATGCCACATCATACGAAGGTCCACGTGGCATCCCATATTGGCTGTCGCTCGACGGGTAAAACCTTCGAATGGAGTGGAGCGGACTGGGCGGCAGCTATTCGAGAATTCGAATTGTCGGTCGAATTTGCGGACATTTATAGACGACAAAATAACCTACGAAAAGTTAGACTCACAGCAAACTAAAGTGTATGAATAGTACACATAGTATGCGTCACAGTGTACGAACGCTCCCCATTTGTACCCCTTTCCGGACATGCGCTGGTGTCGGTTTGGGGACTTTCCGCTGGAGAGTTTGTAACCAGATTACCGGTCGAGGTCGGCTTGTTGGCGGGAGACTGGGCAAATAGGACAAATTGGAGATTCGATGTTTCTAGGACCTTACGAAAATTTTGTCGGGTAGCAGCCAAACGGCAGGATCCTGCTACCGGTACCGGTAGCTCGATGTGGTGAGTTGGCACTCTCTGATTGGTTGAATATGTTTGACATTGCAAAACGTGGCACTCTATGACTGGTTGATGATGTCGGTGATGACGTGGCGTGCAATTGAGTCCATAGCCGGATGTCAAAGCCAGCCAGACGTTTTGTCTTTTTTGATACCAGCAACCAATCGGCATCTGCCAGTTGGCAATATCTGGCGGTTCCAACCGACAAGGTCCTTGAACAGTGCAATTGTGTCGGCCGGGCGGCACCGAAAAGTGCCAAATCGAGGATTCGTGGTCACTTGCCATCCTAAACCACTGGATCCAAAGTGGAATGGCTGCTCTTCTAAAATGGAATCCGGACGTTGCGCAGATTTCTGTAGGTGATCTGCGTGATGGACCCGAATCAAAGTTCAGGATCTACTAGGGGTTCTCAGCCTTTGAAAGTCATCCGTACCAAATCGGAAAAATACCCGAAAATAAAATAACTGAATAAGTACTAGTACACGGGAAATTCTTCCCGTGCGTAGTACCGCTTCTGGGTTTTCGTTTAGTTGGGGATTTTCAAAAGTCGACAGTTCATCCTGGCGGCGGTTCCACCGACCAGTTTCCACTTGCGAAAGAAACGTCATGATTGGCCAATTGCGTGCAGGGCGGAACTCGCTGTCGTTTTCACGTGACCAATTTTCCTTCCGTACGATACTTGTCATCCCCAACTACAGTCCAAATATGACGTCAGAAAGCTGATTTGTACCGCCACCCAACGCCACCCAATTTTGTCATTTCTGTACTTTAAAAAGGACACGTGGGCACCCCTGATTGGACCACATTTGAGTTTTGAAGTGCAGCGATTGGTCGCGAGATTTCCAGAACGTCATGTGAAGATACACCCTTCCGTCGCGACAAGAAGCGTACGGACAGACAGAAGCCATTGGACCGACCTCGGCCGCGGCCCTTCGTTCGTACGGTGGTCCCTTTCCAGCCAGTGGCTACTTGCCAGCTATCCCCTATGGGCCGCGTGGGCCATGTACGAACACGCTGTATTCGCATGCAGTTTCTATGTGACATAGTTGGCAGTTGTTTTTGGCCACATACGGCAACTATCCCGTGTCGTGCCTCTGTTCTGTTGTGTGTCAAACTTTTTTAATTTTTAGAATAGGCCATGGAACCTCCCCAGACTCTGAGGCAACTGATTGCATAGAGCCGCTCCAGTCCAATGTTTGCCGTACATCCGTTTGTCGTTACTCGTGAGGGGGTTTTTTGGTTGTCGTTTGTGACAAGATTTGGCGTACACTGGTGACGCCCAGGCAGGGATTGACGTCAGCTAATTTGGCTCGTCGAGTTCTCGCCTTACAACATGTATAAAGTTGGGGTAGTGATATTTCCACCCCTTTTTTGGATCCAAACACCCCTTCCCGGCCGGGCAGATTTCAAAAAGGATTAAAAACGAAAAATGCTTTTGTCACAGCTTTTTGGAATCGATACCCACCCTCCATCGGCAGATTTTATTTTTGCGAAACAAGGAAAATGATAACCCGTCACCCCATTTTGAATATCCCGCCTACCTGATTTTTTTTCCACGCGTACGGTCATCGCAGCCGTCGATTCCCTCGCAGATCGCAACACGGCAGATCACTCTTTGATCTGCAGCCGGGCTCGGTCACAGCGAATGGCACGTGCCCACGTATCCCGCCAAACTCGTCTCAAAAGTTTGTCCGTACAAATGTCGAACGGTCGCAACTTGAGGAACCCAGAATTTCATACATTGAGAGCTTGGACCAATCAAAATTTTCCACGTCAAAAATGAAACACGTGACAGATTTTTATTGGCTGGGAACTAACAATGACGAGATCTCGGGCCGAGGGACGCGCGCACTCGTACGTGCGATCCGGCTTTGACGGGACTCGTGGGCGCTTTCCATTCGCTAAGATCGAGCCCGGCTACAGATCGAACGGTGACCTGCAGTGGTGTGATCTACGAGGGAGTCGACAGATGCGATTGACACGCACGTGTGAAGGACGGACACCCGCTAGCGATCTCGTGGCGGACGGATCTTCCGCTTCGAGCGGATTCGGGCAGGCAAATATTTCTTTCCCTCAAAAAAGAAATTCAGGGAGGCGGGATACAGTATTCAAAATGCAGTGACGGGGTATCATTTTCCTTGGTTAGCAAAAATAAAATCAGCCGACTGAAAAAAGTGGGTATCGATTCCAAAAAGGTGTGCAAAAAGCATCTTCCGTTTTTAATCCCTTTTGAAATCTGCCCGGCCGGGAAGGGGTGTTTGGATCCAAAACAGGGGTGGAAATATCACTACCCTAAAGTTGTCCATGTATGCATCTGGGTATGTACGGAAAAAAAAAAAACATCTCTAAAAAACGAGGGAAAGCCGAAACTAACATTTCAACCTGAACCCAAAATTTGGCGCTCCGCTCAAAATTTAAAAAAAAAAAAGAAAAAAAGAAAATTTTGACGAATTTCAACCCAATAGTTCCCCGTACTTTACATGCTCACGAATCCGTTCCCGAACGGGAATCCGCTCAGTGTCAGTTTTGGTTCCACCGCGTCCTCCGTTTCCATTACCTTCCTCACCTTTTTTCTCTTCCGCCAAATTGTGCTTACACCCCATTTTCTCGTCCCCAATAGTCTTATTTCCATTTGACTTCCCTTGAACCCCAGGTTTCAACCGCCCTGCTACCCCTATTGTACCCTCGCTTTCTGGCTTCAGAATTTCCTTTTTCACTGCTTGGACCCACGCATTTTGCCACTGCGTCAGTTTTTCCGTTGACGGAACTGAATCCAGTTCTGCATGTGGCATCAACTCCTTCAACGGATTCCGTTCAACTGGGGCCACTTTGCCATGTTCTATGTTCCCGTTCCGTTGGAGAGGAGGCATCGTCGCTTTGCCGTCGGCATCCGTTGGACGGATTTGCGTGACAACTGTCACGCTGGCCGTTCGAGTCAACTCGTCATCATGACTTCCGTTGACTTCCGTTGACTTCACTGAAGTAGGTTTAAGGCCACCGCTGACTTTTGTCTGCGCTCGCTTTTGTCGCTTCGCTCGTTCCCGCTCCCTTTTCCTCTGAGCAGAATAAAAACAAAGCAAAAAATGGTGGGAAGGGGAGGGAGAGGGAGAGGGAGAGGGAGAGGGAGAGGGAGAGGGAGAGGGAGAGGGAGGGGGAGAGGGAGAGAGAGGGAGAGAGGGAGAAGGAGAGGGAGAGGGAGAGGGAGAGGGAGAGGGAGAGGGAGAGGGAAGGGAGAGGGAGAGGGACAGGGAGAGGGAGAGGGAGAGAGAGAGGGAGAGGGACAGGGAGAGGGAGAGGGAGAGGGAGAGGGAGAGAGAGGGAGAGGGACAGGGAGGGGGAGAGGGAGAGGGAGAGGGAGAGGGAGAGGGAGAGGGAGAAAGAGAGGGAGTGGGAGGGGGAGAGGGAGAGGGAGATGGAGAGGGGAAGGGAGGGAGAAGGTCGGGAGGGAGGGGAGGGCGGGAGAGAAAGGGACAGAGGGAGAGAGAGGGGGAGACAGAGATTCACAGTGTTTAGTGTATAACGAGGAAAAGGGCTATCGCTCGTACGGACATGCGATGTGATGTGGCGTATGAAAGAGTGATGTGGTCTGATGCGTGACGTAACCTGACGTTGTCCGCCACGTCATCACATGATGCATGCCATACCATGCATCATGTGATGTGATGTGACACATGGTCATGCCATGACATGAAATGATGAGACGTGACGTGAGATGACTTTAGAGACCAGATTGACTCGTTGACTTTTGTCTAAAGTGACGTCAGCAGTACGGACGGACCTGGACCTCCTTGTCCGTTGTCATGATTGCCTTGTAGACCGCAGGACGCACGCGCGCCTTCACGATGTTCCACAGGACGCCACCTGGCGACCTTTTTCTTTTTCGGTCAACCGTCAGCTGCCCGCCGCACTTCTCAATCGCGTCAACCTGCCAATCACAAGCCGCCACGTGGCACCATTTTTTTTTTTTACTCAATCCAAAAAAGGACTCTTCATTTGTCTCCAAAGATAAAAACTAATCGACGAGTTACCAAACCCAAAACCCATTCCCGGGCGTCAGAAAAAAAAAAAAAAAGGGGGACAAAATTATTTTTTCTCATGCCCGAAGTCCATTTTTTTTTTTTTTTTCTTTTCTTCAGTTTACCTCGTTGAGGAGGCCCTGTACGGCCTCGAGCCCGAGCGTGTTCACGAGGTTCCACATCAGCCCTAATTTCGGCTCCTGCAACTTTCTGCAGCTCGTCTGAACAAACCTGCAATCAAGAAAAACAATCAAAAGCAAACGGTCAACGGTCGACGGTCAGACATTTTTTAAACTAAAAATATGCGCCTTCATTGACCTCTTCCATAGTCCTTCGCCTTTTCTCTCTCTCTCTCACTCTCTCTCTCTCACTCTCACTCTCTCACTCTCTCTCTCTCTCTCTCTCTCTTTCTCTCCCTCTCTCCCATCCACCTTCATCACATCGAGCCGACAAATAAAAAAGAACATAAGCCGGACAGAAAATGAAGCACTGCAGAATGAGCGCACTCTCTCTCTCTCTCCCTTTCTCACTCTCCCTATCTCTCTCTCTCTCCCTCTCTCCCTCCCCTTACATGGACAGCTGTCACTCTCTCTCACTCGCCCACGAGCGCGCCTCCCACCCGCAGCCCCTGCACGGCCTCCACGCCGTCAGATCAGCCTCTAGGGCCTAGGGGCCTAGGCCTAGGGCTAGGGGCTAGGGGGGAGGGGCCTAGGCCTAGGGCTAGGGGCTAGGGGGGAGGGGCCTAGGTGGGAGGGGCCTAGGGGGGAGGGGCCTAGGTGGGAGGGGCCTAGGGG
>CM074815.1:2678889-2688889 GCA_037447605.1 Zygnema circumcarinatum
ACATGTGGTGGGGAGGGGGAAGAGAAGAGAAGGAGGAGAGAAGAGGAAGAGAGGAAGAGAGGGAAGAGGGAAGGGAGAGAGAGGGAGGAGAAGAAAGAAGGAGAAAACTGAGGGGAAGGGGAAGCGGAGAGAGAGGTGGGAGTGGATGGAGAGAGAGAGAGAGAGAGAGAGAGGTAGGGGAGAGGGTAAGTTGGTAGAGGGGCGGGGAGGGTGAAAGGTGGAAAAGGAAAGGGAGAGAGGAGCCCTGCACCCTCCATCGCCCAACCCCTCCCTCCCTCCCTCCCTCCCTCCCTCCCTCCCTGCCCTGCTTGTCGGCAGGTGTGCGAGTGCGGCATGAGCGACGAGGTCGGGCCCATGTTCGTGGACACTGCCAGTTCGGCGGTGAGTCCCGCCACGCGCAAGGCCGTGGACGACGAGGTGGTGCGCCTGCTCAAGGAGGCGTATGAGAGAGTGCGCCACCTGCTAAGGAAGGTGAGGGAGGGAGGGAGAGAGGGAGGGAGAGAGATAGGGCACTGGGTGGGGAGAGAGAACGAAAGGGGGGGAGGTTAGGGGGGAAGCTGGGGGAGGGAGAGAGGGAGAAAGAGGGAAAGGGGAGAGGGAAAGCTGGCGGAGGGAGAGAGGGAGAAAGAGGGAAAGGGGAGAGGGAAAGCTGGGGGAGGGAGAGAGAAAGGTGGAGGGATGAGGGAAAGCTTGGGGGGGAAAGAGAGAGGAGAGAGAGGGAAAGAGCAGGGAAAGGAAGAGGGGAGCTAGATCAGGACCTTTATTTTTTTTTTTCGTTTACCCTGAAGTCCTATGAGGGTGGCTTCCATGGCAATGCTGACGTGGCGATGCTGACCTGTCGACGCTGACGTGGCAGCACGAGGCCGAACTCCATTGCCTGGCGAAGGCGCTGTTGGAGAAGGAGACGCTTTCCGCCAAAGACATCGAAGCTGAGCTGGCAACTCTCGCAGAGAGCGGGAGTGGGAGTCTCCCATTGGGCCTTGGAGGGATGCGATTCACTCTGGGGGGAAGCGGACGGTGACTAAATGGGGTATAAGAAATTTATGTCTCGTAAAAGGAGACGAGAGTGAAATTCGTAAATGCCAAAAAACTAGCCCTTGCTTGTTGCCTTTTTACGGACACGATTTGATCCGGCAGGGTGGTTTTTTCAGAGCTTTCGGAGCTATTACCAGTATTACGGGAACTTATGTTCTATGGATGTGAAAAGTTTGGAGGTGAGCGTTTGACTGACTGACTAACCGGCTTAACCAACTTGTCAGTCGCAGTTCTTAGTCGGCCATTCTTTGGGTCGCTAGTTGGGTTCTTAGGCTCGAGATATACCCTGTGTATAGTCAGTCAGCAATGGGGCATTGTGACATTCTATGTGATATTATTCTCAGTTCTGCGTCTGCAAAGAACGGCTGTTCCGTTGTGGAATTTGGGAGGGAGAGGATTCTGTGCATGTGAGAAAAATTCTCTTTTGGCGAGAGATCATGCGTACATGCCCACATTCATTTTTACAAGACACTATGTCATGCATAAAGAATGAGGGAGGGAGGGAGGGAGGGAGCGGGAGCGGGAGAAGGAGAGGGAGAGGGAAAGAGAGCGGGAGAGGGAGCGGGATCGGGAGAGGGAGAAGGAGAAGGAGAGGGAGAGGGAGAGGGAGCGGGGGGGCGTGGGGGTTTATGGTGTAAATACATGATTGTTGTCGGCACATGAATGAACGCATGCATGCATGCTGTGGAACCAATATCATGATTCAAGCAATATGCAAAAGATGATGAGGGACGTCACTCTTAATAGGATATTATGTTAAGATCATGCAACGGTTTGGTTATGTTCTGGTCTACATCGCTTCCTACAAGTACAGATGTATGTGGACACTTCCTGCATGTATATATGTCATCATATATATCATCCAGGAGATGGGGTCCAAGCTGTGTACGTCCTCAGAAAGACCCTCAGGACTCGATCTCAATGGAACTGAGTTTTCCTCTAAAGACTGCTGCATTCGGAAGGGTTGACCTAATCCCCTAAACCCTAAATCTGGTGAAGTTGACCTAAAAACTTGAACCCTAAACCCCTTTAAGTTGACCAACTAGCTCTGAACCCTAAACCCATTTAACCCAAAGTACCAAACGAGCCAATTACCCACAAATCTTTGTCCAGTTCATATGCGACAAACAAGATCATGTTCCATGATGAGCATGATCAACTACACCAACCCTAATTTATACAATTTTACAAACTTCCCCATAGAACAGTAGCTTCCCAGTTGCATAGAAGCTCCCCCTTAGCACATTTTTCCACATACTGAACAGCCGTTGCATGGAACCCCGTAATTCCGCGATACTTTGCGACTCGCGGGTCCATAGTTGAAAGCGCTTTCAAAAAGTTTGCGGCCAATTCTGGACGGTTTTGGAGAAAGCTCAAAGGCTTCACATATGTACGGATGGTGAACACAACAGCTCGCGTCCTGCATGGAACGCGGTTCAAAAAGAAGGAGAAAGCGGGAGAGGGAGAGGGAAAGGTTAGTGATAGGGACGGTCAGGAAGGGGAGTGGGAGGGGGAGGGGGAGGGGGAGGGGGTGGGAGAGGGAGGGGCGGCGGGAGGGAATTGGTGGGGGGGGGAGAGGGAGGATGGGTGGGAGAGGTTGGGGACGGGAAGGGGAGGGAGGGAGAGAGAGAGGGGGAGAGAAGGAGGAGGGGAGGGAGGGAGAGAGGGGGAGGGGGAGGGACGGAGGAATGAGGGGAGGGAGAGAGAGGGAGTGGGAAGGAGGAAGGGGGAGAGGAGGGGAAGGGGAGAGGGAGAGAGGAGGGAAGATCAGTATCCTTTATGGTCAGATACCTCCGGCCATAAGCAGATCATCTCAATTTTACAACAGCACCCTAAAGAAGAAAGGATGTGGGCCCCGGGGGGGTTTTTTTTGTTTTTTTAAGCTGACCACTCACTTGGGCAGCCGCACAAACGTCTGTCGCTCCACTCGGTAAAATATTTTCGTCCCCGCTTCCTCGACTGTGATTGGCTCATCGAATTTCGGTCTCTCCAAAGTCAAATCTTTTCCGACATCCTCGTCCTGAGAAGTACACCCCTTTTGAACGCCTTTTAGCGGAAATTTTTCATTAAAAATAATTTGACCTAATTCTCATCAGATTTATCAATCGGTTGAATAAACACATATCTCATAATGCTTATTATAAAAATTCAAATGTCCTTCCTTACACACGTGATTTGTTTTCTTTTGACCTAATTTTTTTTTTTTCCTTACCTCATTTGTGGCTTGATACAACGCGGGGTTGTTCGTAACGGACCATCCCACTCTCCATGCGGGCTGTTCCGTTTTCAAATTTTTGAAAAAACTGTCCACGGGAGAGGCCACCGTTTTCTGGTACAACGGAACGGGCCTGCATGGAAAGGGGGGGAGGATTTAGAGTCTAGGGTTTAAGGATCGGTGATGGAGGGCTTAGGAATTAGGGTTTTGGGAGTCGGAAATGGAGGAGAAGTTAAATGGAGAGAAGAGGGAAGGGGGGGGCGGGGGGGGGGGAAGAGAAAGAGGCAGAGGGGAGCACAGAGAGAGAGAGAGAGGCAGAGGGGGCAGAGAGAGAGAGAGGGAAGAGAGGGGGAGAGAGAGAGAGAGGCAGAGGGGTGGGAGAGAGAGAAAGAGGCAGAGGGGGGAAGAGAGAGAGAGAGGCAGAGGGAGGAGAGAGTGAGAGAGAGAGAGAGAGAGAGAGAGATTTGAGGAGAGGAAGCTCGAGAGAGTGTCGGTGATAAAGCAGAAGGGGCGGGTAAGGCAGAGAAGGAGAGAGAGGTTGATGAATTATTCGTCTACTTTGGTTTGTTCCGAGAGATACCGCAAATTCCTCAAAATTCTAAACCCCGAACCCAAAACTCTAAAACCCTTCACCCTAGAACCCTAAAGCCTAAAACCCTAAAACCTTTAACCCTAAAACCCTTAACCCTAAACCCTACACCCGAAAACCCTAAAACCCTTCGCCCCAAACCCTTAACAGTAAAACCCTTCACCCTAAACCCTAAACCTAACCCTAAACCCTAAACCCTAAACCCTAAAAACTGACCCGTGAATCGCGCGCAGCGAGAGGCCGAGCTTCTCCTTCATCCACCATCGCCACGGAAACAGTACGGCGCCGGAAATCATGCGATAAGTACCCTTTTCGTCTTCGAGCAATAGGCAAATGTCCTCCTGACCCCCCAAAAATAGGCCCTTGTTTTAATAAATCTTAAAAAAATAATAACAATTTTGATAATCTAAATAATTTTAAGTTTGAGTTGAAGTTCAAGATAGTTTTTTGAAAAAATAAAAAAAGAAAGAAAAACCGGCATTTTGTAACTTCAGGTGAGGGAAGGTGAATTTTTTTTTTTCAGAGGTGTCCGGAAAAAAAGGAATTGGTGTGGGTGACGTGGAACTGACTTGGACCAATCGGGAGACGGCGTCGAGCGTGTCCAAATCTCGGTCAGTGAGGTCAAAAGTTTCGCCTGTGCTCCGATTGCACAGGACCGGGCCCTGCCAATAGAATCGCTCCGGGTGGCGGGCAGTCAAAAAAAAAGAAATTTCCCGAAGGAGCTCCCAGTTGGCGGCCTCTGTTTTTTCGACACGTGGCAGGTCGATTTCTCCCAAAACCACCTGCAAAAAATTCGAAAACCGTCACATTCTTTCAAAAAAAAAAAAAAACAAAAAACAAAAGAGAAATTTTAAACCCCACAGGCCCTTCCGATGTGCTGCCAGAAACCGGTCCTTCACAGAAACAAACTTCGGGTTTTTTTTTTTTTTTTTTTTTGCTAATTTTTAGGGACGGAGGCTATTG
Source organism: Zygnema circumcarinatum (assembly GCA_037447605.1). Taxonomy (NCBI): domain Eukaryota; kingdom Viridiplantae; phylum Streptophyta; class Zygnematophyceae; order Zygnematales; family Zygnemataceae; genus Zygnema; species Zygnema circumcarinatum. Next base: position 2,683,692 of record CM074815.1, read on the forward strand.
GGGTACAAACCGATCTTCATTTCCCCCCCCCCCTCCCCTTACCGGTTTTCGAGTTTCCAGAATTTTCCTGCGCATCGCCATCTCCTCGTCGTAGAAGCCGTCGATTTCGAGCCAGTCGTCGATCGGACGGAGGAGGCGGAGCCCCGTGATCATGCGGTACGGCATTTGGTCCTTTTGGGGCCAATACTCAATTTCGTCTGCAAAAAGAAAAAAAGAAGGACAAATTCAGACTAAGGTCAAGTCAAGTCAAGTCAAGTCAAGTCAAGTCAAGGCAGGTCATTGCAATTGAAGTTTGACTCAGACCAAGCAAGCATTCAAGCCAAGTGAAGTGAGGGTGCACCCAAACCCAGACCCAACCCAATCAAGTCAAAGCAAGTCAAGTCAAGTCAATGCTAGTCAACCTAAGTCAAGAAAAGTCAACTCAAAGCGAGGGAAGGTGAGTCGAGTGAAGTCAAACTAAATCAGGCAAAGTCAAGTGAAAACGAGTCAAGTCAAGTCAAGTCGAGTCGAGTCAAGTCAACAGCACTCATACCGGGTTCATCGCTGAGGGCCGAGGGAGCCGGCGAATACGGAGTGTACATGTTCTCTGTCGAAAAATCCGTTGCCGTTGAAGTCGCGCCGGAAATTGAGCCAAGCGCGGGTTTGGGGTGCAAATGGGAAGAAGCCGTTATGGGCATTTTCATCTCCGACGTCGAAGTTTTCGCATTTTCGTCATGGAACGCGCCCGTCGCGCCGTTGAACGGAAAGTCGGTCGCTGTGAAACCGAACGGACATTGTCCGGCTCTAACGCTCAACGGAGCAGCTCTTCTGCCCTGCACCATAGATCGTGGGCGATGTGTGGGAGGGTTGGGGCAGTAGGGGGATTCATAGGGGGAGCATATCATGTGAACACAAAAGTCAAAAGTGTCAGAGAGAGAGGAGGGAGAGAGAGCGAGAGGAGAGGAGAGATATAAAGAGAGGGAGAAAGGGAGAAAGAGAGAGAGAGAAAGAGAGAGTGAGAGGGAGAGAGAGAGAGAAAGAGCGAAACAGAGGGAGAAAGGGGAAAAGAGAGAGAGAGAAAGAGAGAGAGGGAGAGAGGGAGAGAGAGAAAGAGAGACATGGAGAAAGGGAGAACGAGAGGGAGAGAGAGAGAGAAAAAGAGAGAGGGAGAGAGCGGGAGAGAGAGAGAACGAGAGAGGGAGAAAGGGAGAGAGAGAGGGAGAGAGCGGGAGAGAGAGAGAGAGAGAACGAGAGAGAGGGAGAAAGGGAGAGAGCGGGAGAGAGAGAGAGAGAACGAGAGAGAGGGAGAAAGGGAGAGAAAGAGGGAGAGAGAGAGAAAGAGAGTGTAAAAGTTTCCTTGTCTGTCCTTAACAAATTAACATCCACACGCCGTTGAGGAATTTTTAACAGAGAGAAAACAAAAAAGGACAGAAAACAACCAATTTATGAGTTGAACGGCGAACTGTCACATGGAGCGGGGGAGCTCCTCCACGTACCGAGTGGGCTCCTCGTGACCGAAAGGACGGCACTGGCACTTGGCCGAGCCGTCCAGCGAATGAGGACATGCCACGTGGCAGTTTCTCTGAGTTCCCACAGTCACAGTTTCCGTTTTTCGCACAAGAAAACGCCGTAACGGCTCGATCGATCCGGAGCATCTGCAAACATTTATTCCATTCTAAACTAATTACAATGGTTTCTAAAACTATCAATCAATCAATCTCTCGCTCTCTGCGTCTTTCTCTCTCTCTCTCTCTCTCTCTCTCTCTCTCTCTCTCTCTCTCTCTCTTCCTCTCTGTCTCCCTCGTCCTCTCTCTCGCTCTCTCCCCCTGACTCTCTCTCTGTCTCTCTCTCCATGGATCTCTCCCTCTCTCTCTCCCCAACTTTCACTCTCTCCCTGTCACTCTCTCCGTGTTCCCTCTCTCCGCATTTCTCCCCATCTCTCTCCCGCAGCCAGTCCCTCTCTCTCCCTCTGTTTCTGCCTCTTTCTCCCTGATCTCAATCCCTGCCTCTCTCTATCCCTCACCATATCTCTCTTTGTTTCTTTCGTCCTCTCTCTCTCCCTGACTCCCTCTCTCTGTCTCTCTCCCCCTGTGAATCTGTGTCTCTTTGTCCCTCCCTCTCTCTCCGTGTCTCCCTCACTCTGTCTCGCAACCCCCCTCTTTCCCTCCCTGTGTCTCTCTTGATCTGCCCGTCACTCTCCCTTTTTCTCTCCCTCTGTCTCTCTCTCCAACTCTCTTCTCCCCCCTCTCCCTCTCTGTCTCTCCCTCTATCTCTCCTACAGGCTCACACCACGCAATGCCCTTCGCACGTCCTGCTCGAATGAAATGTGTCATCAAATGCACAAATTTTAGATAAAAAAAATGTGATAAAAATCCGTGATGCTCGGATTCGAATTTACTTATTTCATACCTTTTTTGGATCACATGCATGCAAATTCGATCCTCTAAAATTCCCTTCATGTTCTGAACCCCCGCCATGGCCCCCTGTGGAGACTCACTCGGCCCTCACCTGCATCGCCGTTGCCTCACTGCTTCAATATCCCCCACTTTTCTCTCCTTCCTTTATCTGTCGCTCCCTCTCCCTCTCCCTCTCTCTCCCTCTTCCCCTCCCTCTCTCCCCCTCTCCCTCTCCCTCTCTCCCTCTTCCCCTCCCTCTCTCCCTCTCCCTCTCCCTCTCCCACTCTCCCTCTTCCCCTCCCTCTCTCTCTCTCCTCTCTCTCCCTCTCTCCCTCTTCCCTCCTCTCTCTCTCTCCTCTCTCCTCTTCCCTCCCTCTCCCTCTCTCCCTCTCCCGCTCTCCCTATTCCCCTCCCTCTCTCCCTTCCCCTCCCTCTCCCTCTCCCGCTCTCCCTATTCCCCTCCCTCTCTCCCTCTCCCTCTCCCTCTCCCCCTCTTCCCCTCCCTCTCTCCCACTCCCTCTTCCACTCTCTCTCCCACTCCCTCTCTCCCTCTCCCTCTCCTTCTCCCCCCTCCCTCCCCTCACCCTCTCCCTCTCCCTCTCCTTCTCCCTCTCCTTCTCCCTCTCTCCCTCTCCCCTCCTCTCCCTCTCTCTCTCCCTCTCTCCCTCTTCCCTCCCTCTCCCTCTCCCTCTCTCCCTCTTCCCCTCCCTCTCCCTCTCCCGCTCTCCCTATTCCCCTCCCTCTCTCCCTCTCCCTCTCCCTCTCCCCCTCTTCCCCTCCCTCTCTCCCACTCCCTCTTCCACTCTCTCTCCCACTCCCTCTCTCCCTCTCCCTCAACCTCTCCCCCTCCCTCCCCTCACCCTCTCCCTCTCTCTCTTTCTCTTCCCTCTCCCTCTCCCTCTCCCTCTCCCTCTCCCTCCCTCTCCCTCTCCCTCTCCCTCTCCCTCTTCCCCTCCTCCCTCTCCCTCTCTCCCTCTCCCTCTCCCTCTCCCTCTCCCTCTCCCTCTCTCTCCCTCTCTCTCCCTCTCCCTCTCCTCTCTCCCTCTCCCTCTCCCTCTCCCTCTCCCTCTCCCTCTTCCTCTCCCTCTCCCTCTCCCTCTCCCTCTCCCTCTCCCTCTCCCTCTCTCCCTCTTCCCTCCCTCTCTCCCTCTCCCTCTCCCTCTCTCCCCCTCCCCTCCTCTCCCTCACCTCTTCCCTCTTTTCCTCCCTCTCCCTCTCCCTTTCCCTCTCCTCACTCCCACTCCCTTTGCCTCTCCTCACTCCCTCTCCCTCTCCCTCTCCGTACTTCCATAACCTCCCTCCCCTGCCCGCCACATCCGTACCGACCGACCCTCCGTACGCTCAACCTCACGACCTGACCGCCATTTCGGTCACTAATAAAAAAACAGAAAATAATTTCCTCTCGATGTAAAACGTTTTTCTTCCTGCCTTGAACAGTGTCCCAGCCAATCGCAATGCCGAAAGCGACAAACGGTCAGGAAAAAACAATCCTGCCAGGACTTTGCCAAAACTATTCTGTCGTTTTACGCATTTTTCGCATCAAAGAAATTTGTCGGCACACGGTGAGAGAGCCATTTGATTGGTTCGTACAGAATTGGTCTTGCCACGTGATCACGTTCACCAATGGGTAACTGCCACGTACAAAGTCGGTGCGTGCTATGCGACAAAACTTTGTACGGCAAACTTTGTTAGCCTTACCGCACTGAAGTAAATTCGAATTTCGACTTTGAAGGTGCTGGACCGGATTCGAAAATTTTGTGTCATCCAACGAAAATCATTTTTGACCTGCCCGTGGTCGCCACGTGTGCACTGTCCGCGAATGACTGCGCTCCGTCTCAAATGCAAAAGGATTTAAGGTCAGTAACAGCTTCCCGGAAATTATACCATACGAACAACTGCATGCGCTAAAAACCCTAAAAGTTCCCAAACCCTAAACCTTACAACTCTAAAACCCTAATACCGTAACCCTAAAAAATAGCCGATAAATCGATATAGCCAATAGGTGAAATGTGTGGATGGTCGAGCTTTGATGGCTTCTACCAAGTCCTAGAGAGAAAAGTTGGAATTTGTATTGGTCTCGCGATGGCGAGGCATGTAAGGAACATGCACGACAACAACAACATAGGGAACCACGAGGAACCAACCGCTCAGAAATGACCTAGGCACGTTTGAACTGCCATGAGAGCCGCCATCCGCTACTAGGCCCAACAACAACATGGCTCTTAGAGGCGGCCGCGAAGGTCACCGATGTGCGCCACGTGGCACGCGAAAGGCCATCGGACGGTCACCTTCGGCGTCCAAAAGGGCATCGAGGCTCTCTCATTGGCCCATCGACTTCCCTTAAAAATAACTAACAGATGGTCCGTCGCATTTGAATCTTGGAAAGCATAGCTCTTGATAAGGGCTTATATAGAAAGGTTTTAGGAAGGAGGAGAGGCTGTGCCAAAATTGGAGTAAAAACCCTCCCAGTGGCCCAATAGTTTAGCACTTCAAATACTCTTTCGCGAGTCCACTTGACTCTGCTTATTCCACTAGTTTAACCTGAGATCATTCATCTGAAGTTGACGAAATCAACCATTTGTTCAGCGGATGTCTAGTTGTCCTCAACCTATACAGCTCCACCTTCATACATTGTAATAAGCAAAAATGAAACATGTCCATGCTATATTCCAACACAACTAGCAGACTGCACAAGAGTTGGTAGGATAGATGTTAGGTTAATGAACGTATTGGGATATGAGAATTTTAGAGGGTCCCATTTTCCACCCGGGAGGTCGTAGGTGGTATTTCTACACAATACCACGAAGAGGCGTGTCAGATGGA